>CAEMYA010001339.1:2167072-2183205 GCA_903131615.1 Diplodus sargus
TTTTTTTTTTTTTTCATCCAGTGAAAGAGCTGTTTTCTACCCTCTCTTTGTTTTTCAAGTCAATCATCTGTCCCTCTCACTTTTTCTTCATTTCTCTGCTCGCTCTCTTCACCCCTCACTCATGTCGGAAATGTAATCACGTTCGGGGGCCGCAGTGAGGAGAAAGACGGGGATCACTGTGGGTGGATAAGGGGGGGTAGAAGAGAGACTTTGAAGAGATCGTGGGGAAGAGGAAGAAAAAGGCATTTGTATGTGTACCCAATTACCACTCCAGCCAGCCCAAAGTCACCTTCGAAGAGAATGGACGCACGCGCTCTCAAAATAGCTACTTCCATCCCGCCTCCTCCGCGTGTTGCGCGTGTGTGTGTTGGTTACAGTGGTGATGAGGTAGACTGAATAATGTGATGGCCTTCCTCTCGTCCGTGAGCTCAGGGCTTATTACGTGTGTGTCATCCATGTGTGTAATTTTAGCCCTGCGTGTGAATGAATGCTTGTGAGTGAGTGTGTGTGTGTCCTGTGTCTGATTGCACTAGCTGATTGAGTCCTAGCCCCGCAGATTTCAACCCAGGTCCCCAGCCCCTGATTAGGTGTTGTGATGTGTGAAAGAGGAGGAAAGCTTGTGTGAGTGTGTGTGGGACCGGAGCACAGTGGTCTTCAACGGCGTCTGCTGCGTTGTTTGTGTGTGTGTACTTCCATCTTTGGGTGGTAGAATTTGAGCTTTAGATGTGTGAAGTGAAGTTTGGCAAAGTGTGGACACTTTTGACTATTTCTCAGTTTTAAAGTTTAAAGTAGCAAATCGAGGTTTAGGATTTGGGCTGAAGGTCTGAATAAGGTCTAGATTTGTGTTAGAGAGTATTGGATCAGGTCAAGCATGATGGTAAGGGGTTGACGATCTGATTATTTTAGACCAAAAGTAATTTTCAAGGCATCCACAAACGACTTTTAAGATGAATTTATGAGATTATTTAATGTCCTCGTATTTCTGTTTCCTCCTCTGTTGAAAACCAATAGAGTGATGTAGCCGACAAGATGACTATGCTGATAGGAAGAATTACTTCACATGGCTCAGATTGTAAATAACTCAACTTGAGCTATAGCTAGCATCATGGCAGATGAGGAGCTTGTGCCAAAAATAACTTAATCAAATGCAATATTCCATTTTAATGGTGCAAATTGAGAAATTCACGGGCGATTCCCAGTGTGGTTGCAGTCTCCAGGACATTTAAAAATTGAGAAATAGATTGCAATTTAGATAGTGGATCGTGATTGCAATCAAACAGATCATGATATTTTTTTCTTTTACCCAGTGCCCATTTCTACTGAGAGTTCACTGTAGTACTGGAGCCTGTAGATAATGCGGGTCCTTACAAGTAAAGCAATGCAAACGTCTGTGTGTGTGTGTGTGTGTGTGTGTGTGTGTGTGTGTGAGTGAGTGAGTGTGTGTCCTTGTTAACTGTGGCCTCGTTCCGCCTTGCTTCTTAATTAAGAGACCATAGGCCTCCCAGCACTGCCTGCTATCCCACACTCCACTGGGGCAGAAAAGGACAGGAACACACAGAGAAAGAAAGAGAGAGTTGTCGAAAAAACAAGATGGAGAGAGAGAGGACGGAGAAATGAAAAAGCTATGCGTCAAAAAAATATTGAACGAGGGGGGGGGAAACTGAAAGACGGATGGCTGAAGGAGTGAGAAGCCAGAGCCGATAAGTAATAGAAAGTGTGGAAATGTGGATTTAGAGAGAGGGATAGTGGGACTGATAGGACGTAAGGCACATACACGTTCTCCATTTCCCCTGCTGAATTGATGCCACTCATTTCCACAGCCATCTATGCATCAGATGTGTGTGTATGTGGGTACGTGTGTGGTTTTCAAACGGTAATCTGTTCCATCTTATTCTTTACTTTCCATCTGTATGGGATCTTTCGCTCTGTCGCTCCCCATCTCTCGCTATCACATCTAACTCACTCCTCCGGAATGAGTGTGTTTGTGTGTGTGTGTGTGTGTGTACATGTGTGCGGTTGTGTATGTGCCTATCTGTGGTTAGATACATGCCTGTATATATCCGTGTATGCCTGTCTGGCTAACTCTGCCATTCTCTCTCTTTCCCTCTCTTGTCAGTGTGTGTGGTGAGTGGTGAGATAGTGGGTTAAATTTTAATGGTGCTGCCATCTCTCACTAGCTTCTGAAAGAGGGCCAATGCAGACTGACACACTCACTGAGCCGTGAGAAGAGACAAGACAGAGAGAAGAGTAATAGCTCGCTAGACATACACACAAGCGCTAGGTCACAGGTCTGCGGTACAAACAACAGGTAGAATGAAGAAATACCACACAGCCTTGTTACATTACAGGGTTTAAACGAAGTCTTGAAAGTTTGGAAAATGCCTCATATGAACAGTTTTGTTCATTCCTAATGATAGGAATATGCTTCAATTCAAACATACTCATAGTCTGGTGTTTTACCTGCATAATTCTTCCTTTAATTTTAGGGATGGATTATGGATTGTTTTTCAACCGATACCGATAATTACTTACATTTTATATGTTACTTCCAATGCAGTAAATTCCAATTTTTGTATTTTTAAAGGAAGATCCCAACCTGTAATTTAAGAAATATCCACAGTTGTGCTGACATGTACCTTGCCTGGCTCTACACAGGTGCAGCAGTTTGTACTTCTTCTTTGTTTTCTTCTAACTCCTCCTCTTACTGCCACCCTCCTCCTCCTCCCCTTCACTGAAATGAAACGAAGCATCATATGTTGTTTTCCTGGCATTGAAAGGTATACTTACTTATTATTACTCATGATCAAAGTAGTTGCTGTGGGTATAAAGTTTATTTTTTGCAATTGCACTTAATAGTAATATTTAAATGGTTGATTAAGAGACATGGAAATGTTTGGAGCGAGTGCTTAATGTTCACTCTTTAAAAGCTGTACAGTATTTTAGGGAGCATTCTTTTTGATGTACCATCAAATTCTTTTTACATTTTATTACTATTTTTTTTACATATGTCTTATTGTCTTTGATTCGGCCAATATATATATATAACTTTACATTTAGTGCTATACTGCTGCACAATTAATCAACATATTATCCAAATGCCAATATGGCCAAATGCAATATCCAAATTACAGAAGCTTTTCAGAGTTAAAATGTGACAAAACATCACCAGAAGGACTCCCTTGGACTTCAAATCTTGCTCACCAGATGTAAGAACCTGTTTGTTTACCCAACAAAAGTCCCATAAAAATGATTTCAAGTTTCTTTTTAAATTAAAATGGAAACTGTGTTTCAAAAGTGACCGTTCTTAATAATCTTGAATCATATAGCAATCATAATATCTGTCAAAATAATCTCAGTATGATCTTATTTTACCGTTATCAAGTAGCCCAAGGAAAAACAAAATGCATTCAGACCAGCCCCCAGGTTAAACCTTGAGGCAGCACTCCCGTGGAATAGATGATCTTTACATCACATTCATATTGCAGATGCTTTCATCCGAAGATAATCCTAAAACATTGATTCTTTCCCTGAATATGCCACTCTTACATCAATCTCTTTTAGTTACAGAAGACCCAGAAAATCTCTCCACACACAGTCCCTCTAGGAATGCATCGAGCAAGCAGAGAGGCTGCTCTCGGCTCGGCATTATGTGTGTATGAATCTGTGAACTCAATCACACAGGCGTGCACAAACATACACACACACCGTCACTCACACAAATACGTGCCAGTCCCGTAGCCATATTGTGTGTTGTTCCTTGATTGTTTTCATTCGCCCAGCCTCACATAGCTGCCTGATTGGCAACATGTCCCCTGATGGCTCACTAAGCACATGGTGGGATTAAGTGTGTGCTTCTGTGAATTTTTGTTTTTGTTTGTGTCTTTGTGTGCATGCATGTGTGTCTTTTTGTCTAGCCCCAGCCACAGCCAATTCCAGCGAGAGGCCAGCAGACAGATGTTCTAGGAGAGGATTTGCACGTCTGTCTAAACATCTATTTCTCTTGTTTAGTTTATTTGGTGGGGTTGGGGGATTTATTTTTTTTCCCCCTCTCTCTCTCTTTTGGGGAGGGGGTAAAACTGATTTCACAAACTAGAAAACCCTGCAGCACCCTGATCTTTGATGAGAGAGACTTCTCCCCAGGTTCCCACGCAAAGGTGGAGGTTTCCAGATCACGGTTGTCATCCCCCTGCAGCTACTTAGTTTGACTATGATCCGGTGTTATTGATGTATTTCAAACACCTGCAGTAGTCTTCCCAAAGCATTTGCAACAAAGGAAAAGGTTCACATACACAAATGTAAAGAAGTGTTCAGCGTGTTCTCAGCAGAATGGATTGAAGGATCAGTGTTGATTTTCCAGTGATTTAAAGCTGTAAATAAAATACACTTAATTCTAGTTCAAAGGTGGAGCTTCGGGTTGTATGTATGTGGAGACGACCGTTTGTCTTGTGTATTATTTATCACAATTGAGGCAACTTCCATCTTGATCTTGGCTCTCATTCCCCTTTTCTTTTTTCTCACTCAGTTGCCCATTCACACTGTCTCCTCATCCTCATCTCCCATCATGTTTGCTCCACTCTCTCTTCCCCACCATACTGCCTCCCCTCACAGTTGCTCCATTTTGTTACTCATCCTCTTTATCGCTCCTCCAGCATTGCTCCGAACGCATCTCTTTTTTTCCCTCTGTAGTTTCCTTGGCTTGGTCATATTAACATGTTGGTGGAAAAAACCATAGTGACAAGCACAGAAAACAGCTCAATCTTTTTGCCTCCAGTCAGACACACTTCTTCAAGTGCATGTGTGTGTCCTGCGAGCGATGGCTGACATTAGAAAAGGCAAAACTCCCTCCTCCTCTCCAGTCCCTTGGTTGTCTCTGGGCCTTGCTCAGGGGATAATTAGACCCAGCGAAACTGGCCCTTGTCCTCCTCTTTGCCACATATGTTTGTATGCATATGTGTGTGTACATGCTCCTGTGTGTGTTTGTGCGTGTGTGCCAATCTTTCCACCATGCGGTCAAGTCACAATTGCTAATCAGGCCTGCGAGCCTTGCCTGAAGAGACCGGGAGTAGAAAGTAGAAAGGAGGGGGGAGAAAACTGAGAAAAGGAGGGAGAAAATGAGTGAGTGCTTTCCTTTGTCCTCATCACTGAAGCAGAGATAAAGACGAGTGAAGGGATGGATGGTTGGAGACGAGAGGACAGAAACTGAGGGATTAACAGAGGATGAGTGTGTGCTCCAGCCCTACGACGAGCTTTTAACTGTCCTCCATGGCATGACACCGTGTAGACCCCCATTTTTCTCTGTCCTCCTTTCATCTATTTTGCTTTGCATAAGTCAGAACTGCTTGTATTCATAAAGTGCCTCTCTATCACTTACTCATGCTCCCTTTTTTTTGCACTCTCCCTCATGCTTGCTCTGTCTTGCTCCCACTTGCTCTCTGTCTGCTATCTTTTCCATAAGGTAATAATGAATATTTGAGGGCTGACAGGAGCGCAGAACCTAATCCTTTTTGCCCAGGGCAAAATGTGCCTCATGGGGTGCATGAGTGTTACAGTTCATCTAACTTTTTAATTGAGATAGAAACCCAATTTATAAGTTTTCATTTCTACCTCTGAGCTCATGTAAATGAGACTCTCTGCATGGTTGTGCATGTGTCACAGAAACGGTCAGGATGGACTGTACACTTGACAGGCAGGGAAACGTCAGTACGTTTGGCAAGCAGCTGGCTCTGTACATAAAGAGACTAACATTCAAGTGTACGACCTGAGATCAAGCACCTTGACAGGATGAAGTGTCCATGAGCAAGAGCTTGTGAACGCCCACTGTTGACTGAAGGTTAGGAAGTGTCGTGCATTCTGTCTTTCTTGAATGGGAATGACTAAGAATCAAGTTATTAGCATTTCCCAATTGCTCCCCTTATAGACTATATATTCAAATATGAGACCATCAGACGTTCTGTCATAGCAGTCTGTAAGAACTAATCTTCTCAGTCAGCCCAATACATACACATATGCACACATTTCTAATGCATGCAAGTGTCTGCAAATGTCACCACCAGCCTTCCACCACACTAGGAATGGGGATCAGGCTTGATTGATACCCAGCATAACAGTGAGGGAGCCCGCATACTGATGTAATTCACTCTCCTCCCCGTAGAGGGAGCGCTGTGCTGTGAAGGCCAGTGCAGCGTCAAGGACATTCACACTGTGAATAACAAACACCAAAGCACCACGCAGACTACCAGAGTACCACAGAAAAACTACTTACATACTCAGTGAGTCACTCAGTTAGTCAGTCAGACACAGACACACACACACACACACACACACACACACACACTCTCTCTCTCTCTCTCTCTCTCTCTCTCTCTCTCTCTCTCTCTCTCTCTCTCTCTCTCTCTCTCAAATACACGCACAGCTGGTTGGTGAGTTTCAGCACTGAACTGCTTTGCTGTTGTCGTCCATGTACCCCACTCAAGGCGCAGGTGTTGTGGCTGTCTCAAGGTCACTTCCTCATTGTCTCTGTCCTTTAAGCCAACTTCTCTCTCTCTCCCTCTTTCTCTCTCTCTCTCTCTCCCCCATTATTTGCTCTCTCGTCGTCTCAGTTTTCACACCTTTATTTGCTCTCGCTCCTTTTGATTTGATTTCCCTTTCTCCTTTACACTCTGTAGCTCTCCCCGACTCCCTCTATCTCTCCTCCTTGTAATTAGCCTGTGTAATTGCTGTAGTAAATCTTTTCTGCTGTCCCAAGGAGACTGGCTGATATAGGACTGATTTAATAAGCACACCATAGCAGCTCACCTCTCCTTGTGCGTGTGTGTGCGCGCGTGCGCGCGCGCGGGGGGGGTCTGCCCGTGTCCTCTGTTATTTGCTATGGGGATTTATGGGCTGTTTGTGTGGTTTCAGCAAGTACGAATTTGAGTTCAAGGTAGTGCTGTGTCTGTGTGTCGACTGTAGTGCACCTTATCAGCAATGCAGGCAGCATACTTCGTGTGTGTGTGTATGTATGTATGTGTGTCTCATCAGTGATGCCGTTACATGCCGTGTGTGCGTCATCACTGAAGACCTTCATGGCCAGAAGAGCAGAGAGAGGTCAGAATGGCCCTGAGAGAACAACATTGGCACACACAGACCCACTGTGTCCAACACTCTGTCTCCCCCATCTGTACCCCCTACACTGTCACAAACACACACAATCAGTATGTTATTTTTTTTTAATTCGGTTTTTCACACACGCTCATGCACACACAACTTGGATGCTGAGTGACATGGACTGTGAATGTAATAAACAGTGTATCCAGTGTGGTAGTGGTTTGTGAGCCTTATGCCGTCTAACAGCAGTACATCAAATTCACCAGTGGAGGGCACTGTGACTCCACACATAAACTGTAACCTCACTGAAGGACCCCACTTTGTGCTCCCCTTAGTCAATACATTTAGATTAAAACTATGCAAATCTATATACACAACAATACTTTTTTATGAAGTGGACTTTTTTCATATTTTTTTAGTTCAAGACAGATGTAGAACATTTACTTTTTAAGGAGTTAACATTGAAGGACTGTGGTAGACTACAGTTTTGTGAGGAATGAGTTCTTCTCATTTAGAGTAATATGAAGCAGTCTACCAGATGTTAACAAAATAATCTAAATTCAGAACACTGACATGAACTGACATGCTTACTCAAACATATCTATGATTGTCACACAATTTTCTTGTGTGAGTTTTATGTTAATAATTTAAAGCCAGAAGACTCAGAGCTATGAGATATTAATTTTGAATTTAATCAAATAGAATTTATGCACAGGCTATTGTGCTTTTAGCTGTTAATTATTTAGGACCAACAAAAAGGCAAACTATGTTTTATGGATTCAAACAAACTCATCTCTGTAGGCTGAGATTAAAAATAATCAACTTTAAACACGTTCAGAGGTGGGGTGTCTTTCAAGCTTCGTTGAAGGCTTCGTTGTTATTTAGAGCCTGCAGGCCGAGTCTAATGATGGTAAACAAAACAAACCTTCTATATTTCTTAGATTTTTTTTTTTTTTACCATAAATAACGGCTTTTTTTATGTTTCAAGAGCAAAAACAGTGGGATAATATCCAACTTCTGTTCAGAGCAGAAAATCCAAGCTGCAGCTACACTGATCATGCACCAGGGGTGCGCAAGTGAGCACGGTCTTAGCCCCTCCCACAAGCCCTCCCCCTGCACCCTGGCCCTCCCACATCCTGCCCCCGGTCCCCCCTCCTCACTGCCCCACCCTGCCATCTGGTCCTTTTCACACAATCACACACAGGCACATACGCATGCACATACACACACAGTCAGGAATTTTTTTTCCCTCATTTCCTTTCACGGTGAAAAACAGGATGAAGGGGCTCTTTCAGACTGGAGGTTACCGTGGAAACCCCCTTATTCTCCTTCTGTCAAACTTGCTTTCATTGTAACGCACACACACTCACACTCTTACATAGAGTGACAGAATGTTGGACATTTAAAGTTTAAAGGGACCAAGGCTACAGCTGTCCTTCTGTCTGCCATAGTTTTGCCCTTCTGTTTACTTTAAACAAAGAACTTCATGCCCCCCTCTCTTCTTTTTCTTCTCTTTCTCATTCCTCTTTCAGTATTAATACTTTAGCAGTCTTTAAGTGAACTTTTCTAAAACCATAAGCATGTTACATTCTTATTAAGTGGCCCTGTAATGTTTTTAATCTCTGTTGACATTAACATTTGGCAAAAGAGTTGTTTGTGTCTCTGTGTGGTTCTTTTCTTGAGCAACCTCAGCAACTTTTTCCAAAGTACTGCTCAGCCCACAGATATTGATGTTGAAACTATAAACCCTCTCCTCTGTTTTAGTTTAGACAGTCTCCAGCCCTGGAATGCTGAATGGAAAAAAACTTAGTTGAAGTTATATAAAGTTAATGTCATGCTTTTCTCCTATCCTGCCACCAGAGGGCCCATGCAAAACACTTTTGGGCCACAGATATACAATAGGGCACGTCATCTGAAAGCTTTTAGTGGGTTAAAAATAAACTTCAGGGCTCCACAAGCAGGGAGTGGTGACACGAGGATGAATAGAGCACATGAAAGGAGAGGAGATAGAAAAGAGAAGAGGCTGTGCTTACTGAGGGAGGACTTAAACTATTCTTTGAGTTGGGAAAATAGTTTAAAGTAGTCGGGGATGAAAGTGCACTATCCATTTTCGCTCTCTTTGTGTTCTTTTTTCTCTCTTTCCATCTGTCTTTTCCATTTTTTTTTTCTTTCTCCAAGCCTGGCTACCCATCACCTTCTCCACCACACATTTTGTCCTTTTAAGGAGTGAGGGAACGAGAGAGGAAGGGAATGGGGGGGGATGAAGGACACACTCAGGTCTGCTGACTGATAAACAGACTCCTCTTTGTGCAGACACACACACACACACAGTTACATATTGACAGAGACTCTGCATGACTTGGCTCCTCATGATTCTGTGTGAGCACCCCTCCTTTCGCCTCCTCTCCATCGCTCCATTTTTTTTTCTCTTCCCACTTAATTAAAAACAGTCAGAAATGGAAAAATTTAGTTTGTGTTTCATTGCACATACACATGCGTGTGTGCGTGCCCAGTATCGCATACACACACACAAAAGACTTGACCCCCCCCTTTTTTCCTCATCATCTCTCAGTGCCAAGCAGCTGTTGGTTAGACGGGGGGGAGGTGTTCCAGGAAAAGAGAAGAGTGCGTGCGTGCGTGTGTGTGTGTGTGGTAGTAGGGGTGGTAGTGATTTGTTTCCACAAAAGGGCCCTTCTTTGTGTTCCGGTGTAACAAAAAGACAGCTGTGATGATAAAACATGTGGATGTTAAGATGTCAGCACTCCACAAGTGTGTTAGTATGTGCATGTGTATGTGGTGTGTTAGATTGTGTGTGTGTGCGCGAGTCCAGTCACACATGCGTTCTGCCTCAGTCATCTCCTCTTCCTCCCCCACAATGACTAAGTGTAACATGGCGCAGCACTCCATAGCCAACACTAGAGGTGCCATCGGCTCATAAATGAAAGGAGCCGGCTCTGCATGTGGAAACCACAGAGCAGCCATTTTACAATCTGCACACCAGACCCCATTTTATGAATCAGCCGTGATGCCTACATAGCAACGCCTGATTTCATTGGCTAGAGCGCAGCTGGCTCTGTAGTTATTATAGCCTGGATGCACAGACACACACAGAAACGCATGCTCCCTCATCGGCTCACACACAGGCACTCACTGACCTAGTGACAGGATGCTGTCACTAGGTCACTAGTCTTGTCCCAGATCAACTGGATTATCTCTCTTTACTATCCAGATTAGATCTACACAGTAACCTTTTTACTTTGTGCAAGACTGCATGTGCATAAGCTTTTGCTGATATTATTAAAATGATTCATAGATCTCTTTATTCTTCTCACTACTCTATTTTAGAGGTGTTATTTCTCTCTTTTGTCTTAAAGAAGTGGATTTTTTTGTTTTGCTCTCAGTCCCCCTGTTTGTGTCCCTTTCAAAGATGTTTATTTGTAGATTCTTGTCACTTCCTTTGAGTTTCTTCCAAACCTTTCAGCTGTGTTGATGTGTTTGTGTGAAGACATTTATGTTGTTTCCTCTCAGATGTCCTGATGGATTTTCCTACCCTGTGTGTGTGTAATGGTTAACTCCCTTCTGTGGTTTCCTGCTCTCAGCAGGGAATTTGACTGGTGTGTTGGACAGACAATAGTGTTACTGATCCATGGAGTTGATGCAAACAGATATACTGATACAATGCAAACTATAGGGGAACGGATCAGATTGACTGAAAGTTAGAGCCAAATTTAAGATACAGTCAGAGGTTGATTCTGAGAGAGGAGCTTCATAAAGCTGAAGCTGAAGCTCAGTGGAACAATGGGACTTATTGAGGATGCAGTCCGCTGACTGTTTTGTGTCTAAATGGAGAGATGAGGATCTCATTAAGAGGCCTGGACTCGTTACCAGACTGTCGGACTGATTGGCCTCTCACATAGAGACAAAGCACTGTTTGACTGGACATATGGAAGGATGGACAGATGGATGAATGAGTTGTTGTGCTGTAGCGGCTATCCCTGTGTCTGTGCGGAGAAGACTTACAGTGTTGTTGTTTGAATGAGAGAGAAGTGCAGCAGACTGTGAGCGTATTGTGTAAAATATAGTGGAAAGACTGTGAGGAAATGAAGGTCAGAAATGCAGTATAGAGAGCTAGAGGTTAGTTAAACCTAATTTACAATGAATGATAATAAAGTGACACTGGTGATAAAGAAGCTGTAAGTAAGTAGGTCTGTTTCCACAACATTTAGTGAATATTTTACAGTGGTTACAGTAGTTTCAGTCCAGTATTGTCTTTTGCAGTATAACACTAAATTTAGGTTCTGATATCCGCACATGAGGTCATCACCGGTCAGTGGAAACAGATGGGTGGTGTTGTTTGTCTGTGTGATTCAGACAGAAAATGACAAAGAGACAGTATACTCTTACTGTACTCTGGCTGTTCTCCAGAGAGTGATTCTACTTCCTTGTTACTGTCTGGTCTTTATAAAGATAAGACACAGACCGGGACATTTGGAGGATGAGACATAAGCTAAAGAGTGACTGAAACAAACAGTAGGCAGTAGAGATGCTCGGCTGATTATGAATTTGACCTTTTTGGAGGACTATAACAGAATTTGTAAAAAAAAAATAGAGCCCATCAGAAAGTTACTAGAACTGTTACTAAAAAAGCTCATAGTGCACCGTTAACTTATACAAAAAAAGAAAAAGGATGAGAAATGGTTGCATTTCATAAGGTTTTTCTTTTTTTTAAAAATACTGTGTGTCAGTGAACAGGGATAGTTGTGGTTTTGAGACTTAGTTCAGATCAGAAAAGTTAAGTAGACTATGAGTGGTTAGATAATACTGACAGGAAGTGAGCCGCTGTGACATCCAGCACTCTGACGTGAGCTGACCTCTGACCTGATGTGCCTGTTCACAGTGGGGCTGTTATGTGGTCAAACCCATGTGCTTGCTCATCTTTCACTCCTAATTCTCATCCAATGGGAATTACACACACACACACACACACACACACACACACACACCCTTACAGTCAAAATCCTGACCTTGCCAGAACACATTAATGTGAGAGGTTTCTGTCAAGTGTGTGTGTGTATGGGTGTGTGTAATGTAGTGTACTGTACACGCTTGTCTGTAAGCTGATTGCAACTTTAAATGCCTTACAGCTTATAAATGTCCGAACATATTTGCCAGGCCCACATACACCAGGGACATCTCTCCCCCAGTGTTACAACCATTTTATAACAGTGCCATCTTACCCAGGGCAACTGATACAATAATCTCAACACCTCCATGACACAATACAGTTGGGAGAAAGTGAATAAAGTAAAGGCCGTGCCAAGTCTGTCAGTTTTTATAGCCGTCACATAGGCCTTCTATTCATCCCTCATATCCACTTCTGTGTCTACTACAGAACCCACTGATTACTGTCTTTCTGTCCACATTTATTTCTATTCATATCCAACTGTACTTATCAAAAACATATTATTTCTTACAAAGTCTCCTCTTTCTTTTGTCAATCTCAATATTTCCACTCCCCCCCCCTTTTCTCCATTCACCTCTCAAGCCAAAAAGGAGCAGGATGGGGGAGATGAAAAGAAGCAGGTGCAGAAGAAGAAGGTGAAGGAGCTGAAGATTCTTGACGGCAAGAGTTCACAGAACCTTTGTAAGTCCACACATGCCTGAAAGCCTGATAAGCCCATACTGAAAGAATATAGTGAACACTTTAATTGAACAGCCAACAATATTGTGTGTTCATCTACCTCCTCATGATTTGTGCTGTTACTTGTCTTTGCACACACAGCCATTTTCCTGGGATCATTCCGTCTCCCGTATGAAGAGATCAAGAACGCCGTCTTTGAGGTTAATGAGAAGATCCTCACGGAGTCCATGGTTCAGGTACAGAGCTCAGATTTGCCCAGCAAAGTTTCATAGTTTACTCTTGTGATATTGACACTCTCCCTTGTGAGGGTAACCCACGGAAGAAATGTCTTTTTTTCTTTGTATTTGATCCCTGTCTTGCTCAATGGGTAGTTTGGGACACATGTGAGTGGCACTAACACAAGTGTGTCCAGATCCTGTTAGTCATGTATATTTTCCATATTTTCCTCTCATTACCGCTTAGAATCTGATCAAAAACCTGCCGGCACAAGAGCAGCTAAACGTCCTGGGAGAGATGAAGGATGAATATGATGACCTGGCTGAGTCCGAGCAGTTTGGAGTTGTGGTGAGGAAACATAAATACACACAAAGCAGACTATTTTGTTTTTGTAAAAATCTGTTAATTTCTGTTTCCTGCTGACTTGGACATGACTAACCACAAATGTAGCAGGGAAATTAGTGTGGTGGCAAATGAGGCGTAGAACATTTTTAAATATGGAGATAAAGTCACACCGTTGTCAATATATTAGACACAGGAAATCCACATGCTGTTGAACACAGACTGTATTGTTTGGCTGTGGAGGATGTGTGTAATAGATGAAATCCCCTTCACTCATTCACAACTATACACACGCACACACACGCACGCACACACACACACACACACACACACACACACACACACAATCAATGTGGCGAAAAGCATTTTCAGAATAGGTCTCAAAACGCCCTGCTCTCTTCTGTCTCTCCAGATGTCCAGCGTGAAAAAGCTGATGCCACGGCTTCAGGCCATCCAGTTCAAGCTGCAGTTTGAGGAGCAGATAAATAACATCAAGCCAGATGTGGTGTCTGTGACAGCAGCCTGCGAGGAGCTCATGAAAAGCCAGGCCTTTACCAAGCTTCTAGAAATCACCCTCCTTGTTGGGAACTATATGAATGCTGGCTCCCGCAATGGAAAGGCATTTGGCTTTACCATATCATACCTGTGCAAGGTAAGATGAGGCGTAGACTTATTATATGCACACAGAATAAAAAACGGAATGAATTTACTGGAAAGGCCTTTCGCCTTACCTATTGTGTAGTTCTTGAAAACTAGCTTTCATCTTAGCAGTGCCCTGCCTGCAGTGTGATCACAGTGACAGAAAGCACTAAATCGATTCATTGTCTTCCCATGTCTTTGGCCTCATTTGTTTATAACACTGAATTATATCTGAATCTCGCACTCAAACAGAAACAAAAAACAAATGTTATTATCTGTTGGGGTTTTTCCAAGTTGAGTGACAACTTGGGGTCTACATGAAAACATGTCCATAGTCAAAAACATGCAGGTTTTTCTTTATGCCTTTTCAGTATTAACCTTAGACGTGAAGTATATATAACACAGATATCAACATGTACAGAGGGCTCCATAACTCCTCTATCAATATAGTGAAACAACAGTGATGTCAGTATTCATTCTAAGAGGATTTTATGATGTCGCATAGGCAACAGGGATGCACAGACAAAGTGCATAAGTGCTGAAATTACATGCGAATCCAGTTACACGTCTTTAAACAGAAAAGTGCAAAACACTGGCATTTAATGATTGACTGCCATGTCAGTGTTCCCTTTTTAAGTCCATCTCTTTTCCAATCAGCTGCGTGACACCAAATCAGCTGACCTGAAGCAGACGCTGCTCCATTTCCTGGCTGAGGTGTGCCAGGAGCAGTATCCTGATGTCATGAGCTTCACAGACGAGCTTATCCATGTGGAAAAGGCCAGCAGAGGTACATGGGACATGTAACTGATCTCTATACATCTCTGTCCCAACATATTATCATCCATTGCAACACCAGTTGCACATTACATTCATCTTATTGATAAAGTGTGCTTTCCTCATTATAGTCATATGAAAAACAGCAGTTCATTTTGAGCTATGTATGTACTGTAGTTACTTTATGTTTCTCCAATGTCTCCTGCAGTTTCTGCAGAGACACTTCAGAAGAACCTTGAGCTGATGGGCCGTCAGATCAAGACCCTGGAAAGAGATCTGGAGACCTTCCCTCCTCCTCAAAACGACAAAGATCTATTTGCTGAGAAGATGTCTATATCCTTTTTTTCAGTCACATATTCAGTATAATTATTCAACAACTAAAACAGTCTGCTAATGTAGAAATTGAAAGTCATATTTTTTATGTCTTGGTAAATTATGGAGATATTGTTTCTACGTTCCTTAACATCATGTCTCCACAGTTTTGTGGCTACTGCCCGAGAGCAGCACGAGAAGCTGGATCTGCTGCATAAGAATATGGAGAAGCAATACAATGACCTGGGAGAGTTCCTTGTCTTTGACCCGAAAAAAATCTCTGCAGAAGAATTCTTTGGTGACCTCAACACCTTTAAAAACATGTTCCTGGTATGTATTTGTGCATGTGAATCAAGTTTGATCCTTTTCAAAAGGGTGCAGGTCTGGTTTTTCGGTCTTTACCAACCACCCTCAAACTAAATTTGTACACCTACAGCACAAAGTCATACACACAAGTCAAAGTCAAAAACATAAGTAGATGAAAGAGGGAAAGACAAATGTCAAACCAGTAGGAGAAAAAAGGCTGTGCACCTGTTTGTATTGACATAATAGCCAATGACATGAGAGTGGCTCCACTATATTGTCAGTTAATACATCAACTGTAAATGTGCCGTTTGGGAGGGCTCCCGCAGGAGGCAACTTGTTTTACCAGTTATTGTGGATAACTGTCACCCACTGGTTTTGAAGTAATGTTTACACACGCAAACATCCATCAGCTCCATCATACACCTGTCACTTTCTTTTAAGAATCACTTTCCTTTTTTCTGTTTCATCCCCTACCAGCAAGCAGTGAAGGAGAATCAGAAGAGGAAGGAGGCTGAAGAGAAGATCAAGAGGGCCAAACTGGCCAGGGAGAAGGCAGAGAAGGAGAAGGAGGAGAAACTCAAGAGGAACCAGCTCCTTGACATCAACGCAGGTCACAATTGCTGGATCATGTTTGTTTACCTGCGTTTGACTGAAAGAGAGAGGGAACACTCCACATCTCTCCAATTGTATTTCCCTCAGATTCCAGTTGGGGGCAGTCAGAGTCCATGCTTCTGTGGAATAATTGTGTGTGTGCTTGTGTCTCTTTGTGTGTGTGTGTGTGTGTGTGTGTGTGTGTGTGTGTGTGTGTGTGTGTGTG
>CAEMYA010001339.1:2183274-2199373 GCA_903131615.1 Diplodus sargus
TGTGTGTGTGTGTGTGTGTGTGTGAGAGAGAGAGTGAGAGAGAGAGAGAGAAGAAAGAGCAACCCATCAGTATTTATAGACCGGAGTTAATCTAATGTTGATGACCTGCGTTTTGAATTAAGCAAGTAACAATAAGCTCCGCAGTGAGTGAGGACAAGGAGAGATGTATACAAGCAAGGAACCGCTTGACCTCTTTTCACTCCTCTGGTGAGTGGAGGGGATTTTATTTCCATAGAAAGAGCGTTTAAATCTCTTTATCACCAAAAACATGTTTCCACTCTTCTGTGAGATGGTGTTATACTTTGAGAACTGCTCACAGCATATTGTCCTGTATAACACACGCACGCACACACACACGCACACGCACACACATACTCTCACTCTCATCCTCATATACACAGTTAACTCTCAAATCCTGCCTTGCAGACACTCATTTATGTATGGGCACTTTTTTCCCCCTTCTCTCAGTCTGTGACCTAGTTTCAGTACATTCCTCCACTCTCTGGCTCCACTCGGGTTCTCCTGGGACTCCACAGTTCCACAGTCAAAATGTTCTGCAGCCTCATTGCACTCTGTTACAAAACTACTGTGTCTTTTTTCTTCTGAATGTTTCTGTTTTGCATTTGCCTGTGTGTTTGGAGTAGTTTTGGCCAAAGTGTTTCTGCTCTGTGCGTGTGTACAAATGTGTTTCTGTGAGTCCGTTTTGTGAACCTCCTTTTATAAAAAGTCTTTCTGGCCGTTCTCCTAGTGCTCCACGTTCCAGCTGGCTTCTCCTCTCCTCTCTTTCTTGCTTTTGTTCCATCACTCCCTCTTCTTTTTTCCCCTTTCCCTCCTCCTGTGTCTGCCGTTCATTTAAAGGGGCACTCGAAGACACAGCAAAGCTCTGAGGCTCTACTTGGAATATTTAGTCTGTGTGTTAAAAGCATGGAGCAGACATTTTGTGGTAGAAAGTAAGGTAGTCAAATTTCATGCTCAGCCCTCTAGAGGCATGTGTGACTGGAACATAATAGTGCTTCAAGGATAAGTGTGTGTATGTGCGTTAGAGATCATTTACATACAGGTGGCATATTTGACTGCTCCTGTAGCTGGTAGTCATTCAACACCACCCTGTTTAAATACTACCACACACAAATCTAGTTTACACACACCTGGTCTTTGTCCCGTATTTGTTTATAACCCTTTTACGAAAAGGTTGTTTCCAGCAGCTGCACCTTTGCTTTCATCCACCTTGTTCCCTTTTTCTCCCACCATCATAGAGTATGTGTGCTATCATTGTATGTTCCTCTTTCTCACGACTCTCTGAATGTTCCTCTTTCTCACTTTCTGTCCCTCTGTACACACAATATCCCAGTTGTTGGTTAAACCCAGCAAGGTCAGAGTGTGTTTGCAGTTTGTGGCCTTGTCATTCCCATGTGAGTCAGACAGACAGGCGCTCACTCAGTGGAGCCTCACAGTGTGCCCAGCATGTGATGTAGAGTAGCTGCTTCTTCTGAAGGTTATTAGATGACTACTTATTTCATCTCTGAGTAATCTAATCGCTTTTATTTGGCCTTTATTTTGCTCTCGTAAAATATGTATGTTCAGGATTCAGGGCTCCAGACTGGATTAGTACTTGGATGCCACACCCAAAGTCCATTTTTATTGCCCTAATTTTATCTTATAAACACTGTCTCCCACAGTAATGAAAAATCCATCTCTGGCTGTCATACACTCATCTTTGGACAAATGCCAGACCACTTGGAAACCGACCTTTTCCCTTTTTCTGCAGCTAGGTGTCAGTACTGTCTGTAAAAGACTGTGAGAGGCTGTGTGCTTTTTTATGGGTGTGTGCATGTTTAGTTTACACACCCACACGGATGCTGGTATGGGAATGGCCACTAGGAGTGCTCACGCTCCACACAGAGAGCAAGTGAAGGAGTGGTGTGGGGGAGGGGGACTGAAGGAGGAGAGTAGGGCAGCAGATGCTCTCTGTGGGATTAGCCTGTGTTGTTGCCTCTTAAAAGAGGGGAGGAGAGGAGAAAAGGACAGGGATGAGATAAGCTTGAGTGGCCTGATGTCTCACCTCAGGCAGCTGCGAAATAGAGGAAAGATCATGACATATTAGAAAATAGAAATTCTCTCTGCAGCCTACTGTAACACTGTCATTCTTTTTCATACTTGATAAGCTGTTTCTCAGTTTTATTTCCTGTATTTGCTGTCACTCCTCTGTTTAAATTTTTCCATTCATGTCTTCTTGTGTGAACATCCAGTAGGGGTGCTATTGCTCCACACAAGATGCTGTCCTTCCTCTGTGTGTGTGCCAGATATGTGTCAGTGTGTGCGCAGTGCAAATCAGATCCACAGAGACATCTTTGAGAGCTCTTTATCCAATGCTATTAACACTAATTAATCCGTCTAATGTTCTTACCTGCTTCAGGCATTACCCAGCTTTGTTTGTATGATGCACGCTTGTTGTGTGTGTAATTCCATTTGTGCATGAATGTACAGGGTCTGACTCTGCCACCACAGTTTTAGAAGCCATGTCCGTATTGATTTTGTATTGATTGCCAATAATAACACCATTAACAAGATATATGTTGCACAGAATCACGTGGATTAGCAAGAGCACATGATTATCAACAAGTAATTGAACACAACAAGTGTGTTTTTCCCCCAGTATCAGCCCTATTACTAATTGCTAACAAGACAAACATTGTGAAGTTTCCCTTTGATAAAGAAGACAGAGATGAGCGTCTTTGAAATGGTAGCCCTAGGCAACACTCAAGCTGGATGTAATACGCTGTACAGTGGACACGCTCTAGGATATTCTGATTTTAGTTGGGAGTTCACTCGGTCAACAAAGCGCCTGTTTTTGTATACAGTCAGGTCATTGTGTGGTCCCCTCATTGCCTCCAGTGCATATTCACAAATAGGTTTGTGTGTCTCTGTGCTTCCACCAGTGGTTTAAGCCAACCATGTGATTAGTGTGAGTGGAAATGTGCCAGATGCGTTTCCCCGGAAGGAGAAAAACATGGCCTACATCATTGTGAGCCGTGTGTGCAGTTCGTGGATGTGGACATTGAGGGGTGTATGTGAGCTGTGGAAGGCCTGGGAAGTGTGTGAGCGAGACTTTCTCTGACGTGACAGGCGAGACCACAGGCCATCTGCTTCATGGCTTACTGCAGGATTAAATAGTGTGTGTGTGTGTGTGTGTGTGTGTGTGTGTGTGTGTGTGTGTGTGTGTGTGTGTGTGTGTGTGTGTGTGTGTGTGTGTGTGCGTGTGCGTGTGCGCGTGTGTGTGTGTGTGTGTGGAGCTACGTGTGTTTGTGTTTGGAGGTTGGGGGGAGGTGACGACATAAACCTTTAACCCCCAACCTCACTGCCCCTTTTTCCAGACCCCTCTGTCTCAATTCAGGTTCAAATAGAAATAATTAAAACCATCTGCCTGAGCTGCTGAGCGGTGCCACTGAATCCTGCCCACAAACAAATCACTCACACACTCGTACACACAGCAGCATGCCACGGAGTAGCCCCCTAACCTCTGGTTTGGCCCCCCTTCCCTGATTTAAGGCCACCAGACACAGAGTCTGTCCCGACAATGTGGATGTAAACAAACAATGAGACCACCCGTACAAACTGTACTGTACCAGAACACATACATAGAAACAAGATTCCTTCCTAGTAAGTATACTGTAAGCCACCATTACTCATTAGGTCTGTATTATTTTAAGGTTCTTTATTAGGAGGTTTGTTCTCAGTGGGTGTGTCGTGTGTGTTATATCTCCGTTAAAGTGCAGTGTGCAGCCCCTAGCAGTGACACTAGCTGAACTAGGTCACTGCCCATCTGGGTTAATGTAACTAATTTGCTAACGTGGCTGGTAAATAACCCCACGTGTGTCTTGGTGTGTCTGTGTGAGACAGCGATAGGTAGAGGGTTCAGAAAAACCACTAATCACTCCCTTGTTGTTGGGAAAGAAAATTAGTCTGTATGACAGGGCTGTATTGACTTAAAATAACACGGTAGTGATGATGGAGTAGTGTGTATGTTTTACATAAATAAAAGTTAAAATTGGACTCCACATATTGATTTCATCCAGTGTTTGTTGATGCATTGCTGATGTCATCTTTTGATGCTGTGTTTACAGAGGGTGATGAAACTGGTATCATGGACGGCCTGCTGGAGGCACTGCAGTCTGGAGCTGCTTTCAGGAGAAAGAGAGGACCACGACAAGCAGGTACACAAGCAGAGCAAATCTTCAATTTTCAAAGTGTCATGTCTTACTTTATTTACAACACATTCCTGTTTTGATGCATATGTTGCATTATGAGGTTCATTTGTTCCAGCTCACTGTCCCTCTACATCTCCACGTTTCAGTCAACACATAACAACAGATTTGATTGTGCCCCCCTGTTTCTGTTCCATCTGTTTCATGGCTTAGAGACTGTGGTGGGTTGTGGTAGTTTTCAGTGGGGCAAAGCCAGTTGCACCAATGTTTGGCATACCAACAATAGAAGCAGGAGGGTGCCAAGGGTGGGTGTTCGCAGAAGGCTACTTAAGAGAGGAACAACTGGTGAGGGTGTGGTTGTGGGATTGGAAAATATAAGGAGAGTTTGAATGTAGAGCTAAGGAGGGTGAACCAGAGTGTTGGTAGAAAGTTTAAGGAAGTGGTATCAGAGATGGCAATATACAGAACAATATACAGAACATACTTGGAAGTTTTACTCTGCAAAATAATGTATGTGCAGAGTTTGACACCAGATGATACATTCATCTGCTCTAAATTTCTGTGCTCACCTTCAGAGTTTGACCATACACATGAGCATGATTTCATGACATAACAGCTACTTGGGAAGCCAGTCATTCTTGTTATATGCAACTCTCACAAACAGTCGACATGTGGATGCAGTAGACAGTCAAATGTATTTATTTAGCTCATTTCGCACAACAGACTCAATGTGCTTAAAAATACAAATATAAAGTAAACACCATACATGTTTCCAATAGAATGAAATGCAAAAAAGTATGAGATTAAAAACATAGAATAAAACATATAAGAAGAGAGACGCAATAAAAAGTAATCCGATAAAAAGTTGTTATCATTATTATTGTGAACATGTTTGTCATAGTTTTCTGGTAGGTTTTGAAACCCACGCTTACTGTTGTGATCATAAAATACATAGTTTCAAAATCTTTCCACACCATGGACACTAGGGATAATGATCATGTTGTTGGTTAAAACAGTTTTCTGATGAAAAAAAACAAAATATTCTATATATTATTAATGATGACCCAATAATTGATTTTTAAAGTAGGTGATGACCCATTAGCATCGATATTCCACTCAAAAGATTTATTTTTCCATTTCCATTATCTTGCTACAAAAAAATTCAATGCTGTTTTTATAATCACTGGGCCTGCCAGAGGACTCTGTCCTGACCTGTGTGAGAGGAAATACTCACACAACTCCAGCCTGTATTGATTCTCATTCAGGGCATGTTGTTCAGTCTGTAAGCTTACAGAAACAGCCCAGTAATCTGGTTAGCTACTTACTCTGCTGTCTGTTCCACTGCCCAATCCACTTACTCACTTACTAGAAACCAGAGTGTTTCTCCCCCTCGTTTTTGCTTTAAATCTGTAAGTGTAGCGTATTTTGGCAATAACATGGACAATGTAAATGAGAACGAAGGTTTTGGAGCTGTTAGGGTGGTAGCTTGTAACATGATACCTGGTAGTAGGAAACTCGTGTATAACCATGTGAGTGGGAAAGTGTCCTGTGCCCATTAACTGAGAGGGAGAGAGAGCAAGATAGAGCCTGTATGTGTGTGTTTGTTCACATGCATTCATGTGTGGGTTGAGTATTCACACATAAGAGAGGCTGGGGAAGAGTGTGTGCAACCCAATCCCTCTCTCAATAGAAGCCAGATGTGAAGCGGTGCTCCAGACTGGAATAGCTCAGAGCCAGAGGGTCGACTACACACTTTCCTGCTTCTTTCTTTCGGTCTCTACGTCTTTCATCCCATCTTTCTCTCAGTCACTAAATGCATTTGTATAGCCCATAAGCTGTAATTGTGCCATTAAACAGGGGCTGTGAGAGGTGGTCCTCAGTGGTCCACTAAGTTGAGCAGAGAAAATCTCTTAAGTGCTGCAAACTCTTTAATCACGAACAGCTCAGGCTCATCACCATTAAACTCACGGTGACAACAGTGAAAGGAGGGAGAAGCAGGAGCACTGTATGAGGAAAAATGGGGCCCACTCGAGGGTTTGGTCAGTCACCCATAGTACTATTTGGCCACCTCAAACTGACAGGAAATACCTTAACATGTGTGTTCAAGGGAGAGAGAGAGAGCCTTCCTCCCTACAAACAGTTATGTGTGGCAGGAGAGAGGAGGAAAATATGAGTGGCGGAGTGAATCTCCTCCTCTGTCTCCTCTTTCCACCCCGTCTTGTCATTTTTGTTTTGTTTTACCATAGTTCAGGGTTTTCCACGGCTGATGTGGAGTGTGTGAAGCCTCACTGTGGTTTTTAGTTGATCTCAGCATTGTTAGAAGTTTATATTTTTTCACTTATGTTTAAGATAGCTCTTTTCCAGTTACCCACTTTGCTTCTTACAGTCAGGAATGGCCTGAAGGTCTTCACCCACACAATAGGCGTGTGTTTTCATGTGTGTGTGCACATTTTTGACTGTTTGGTTGAGTCAGAGGTCTTAATTTAGTGGAGCTGCAGTAGGAGGAGGTACATCCTGATTCCGGCTCGACTGATAAATATCTGGGGCCACAGGCAGCCTTTATCAGCAGGCTAAAAGCACTCCTCCGTCCAGCTCGTGTAAACATAGTGAGTATTTTAGTGTCTACTCCATAATGTGTAATATATCTATAAAAGCTACTGCATATAGGGCAGAAGGTGGGTGAAGAGATTTAGATTTGAGAAGAAAAAAAATCAGACTTCATTTGTTCTGTGTAGAGTAACACAACACGGCATCAAGGAGCCACAGCTATAGGAAAAACTCATGTGTGTTCTTGAATCTTTCATGTCTCAATGATGTCAAATGTTGCCGTTTTGTCTCAACAGAGCTAGAAACCTTTGAAGTTTTAAGTGGCATCATTTTGGTGAAATGTTTCCTCTTAAACTTCTAAAGGAAGTGTAATAGAGTAACTTGTTTTGCTCAGTTTTCAGTTAGTGTGTGTACCTTATTCCTAAGTATGGTATGTTCAGTTAGATTGATTGTTTTATAATGAAATGCTAATATTTGCATCAAGCTACTGCAGCATGTCACTTCTGGTCAGATCAATTATTCTGTCCAAGCAGAAGCCCAGATGTTATTTTGGTAGAGGACATCTCAGCTTACCGTTTGTATACAGACATACATAATGTCTCTAATGACTGGAATTAAGCATAGTCAATTACAGTACTCAGGAAATTAGAAAACGTGTTTGTTAACAATTAACATATCCCAGATGATGTCAGAGGGGTAGTTAAATGAAGAAGCACCAGTGATTTCACATCAGTGTGCTACTAAAAACTCACTTGCTCACGCACGCCCAGTTTATGTTTTTCATGTCAAATGTTGTAATAATAGTTACAGGATCCAAAAATAATCTGATTTAGATTCATTTAAGCGGTTTCTATGATAAATGCATTGCAATTCTAAGTATTTATGAGGCATTAAAATGTCTCCATACTGTAAGGTTGTATATCTTTATATGTAACACAAAATAGAAACTTCATTCATTCAAATATCCCAGTGAAAATATACTGTTATGGACATTTACAACTCTTGTTTGCAACAGTAACAAACAAGAATTAGTGTGTAGCCCTTCAGCACACACCCAATACTGTGTCTTATCCCCACACACCTGCCTACTGATTCCATTAAAGTGATGATTTGCACTGAAGAACATTTGAAATAGTATTGTAATGTCCTTCAACCTATGAGGGTAGAACTCGTGAACACAACATGAAAAGTCCCAAATTTATATGAAACCCAAGTAGCATGACATTTTGTGAAACTGAAAATCCCCTTACTATCAAATGTTGGCAGCGCTCTGGGCCTGTGTGATAGCATACAAAGAATAAAGACATGCTGTAACACGACATTGCCATCACAGTTCAAAAGTTTCCATGTCAGAACTATAACTGCATCCAGTTTTCAATGACCACCCTACACTTGTAATAACTTTGAAATCTATTACAGATGTGTTTGGATGAGTGTATCCTTAAAATACAGGTTACATTTTACAAATGTTTACAAAATGCTGATATAAAATGACAATCATATATTTATTTTGTTGTGTATCGAGCCACTGATCACTATCAGTGTTTCCTCTACATTCATTCAGAGCACTAAGAACATTACCATTACAGTTAGATAAAATGGGAAATTATAATATCTGGATGACAAAATAGCAAGACACAAACAAGTAAAAGGTTCTGTGCATAGAAGCAGCCCTTTAATCAATTATAATCAATATATAGTGCTAAAAGACCAACAGGGATGGACACGGAACAAATACCAAAAATTCACCCCCCATCCCCACTTTTATACAAAACGTTCACAGAGGAAACGGTGCCTATTGTGCATGAAAGGGTCTTCATCACATGAAGTGTGTCCCTGCTCTCCCCTCCTCTTTCGTTCCTTCCCTTACAGCTGTGGTGACTGCAGACGTCACCAAAGTTGGTGTAAAGAACTACTGAGGACCTATTGAGAGTGTTGTCACGCTCATTGTGTCGCAGCATTGTGACTGAAAGGAAAGCCACGAGGCTGCCGAGGCTATAATACCCCCTCACCTTTGACCTGTACCTCAGCTCACTGTGTGCGTTTGTGCTGGTTGTGTAGAAGGAGCAGCTACAGCTGTCTGCCCTCCGTCTGTCTACCCCCACTTTAAACACGCACTGACAAAGCACAAACACCAGATGCTTGCATGCCAATACAAAGACACGCATCGATGTTTGCATACCAATACATACACCCAAGCAGGCATGTCACATTCCAGGGGACAGACAGCCTGGCATACTTTAGTAAACACTATCAAACCCTGTCTCTGTTCTGTCAATAGCAAGTTATGATCTTTGTCTTTCTGTATGGATACAGACATGTCAGCTTGGCTATGTGTGGCTAATTTGTGTGTGTACATGCTCAAAGCAATTTGAGGGCATTTGTGTGTGGAGGAATGATGTGTCTAAGCACTCACTAAAGACCCATCTGCTGGGTCATGACCCTTACTAGAGGGACCAATCACAGTAGCAACTAGTTGACAAAGCACCAATCACAACAGGGAGACAGAGATAAAGGGTATAGCAACAATAGGCACACGCTGGCTCTGCAGACGGTCTGCTCCCACACAAAAAAGAAAAAGACCCCTGCAAAGATCTGTGCTTTCACAGATGTTCACACACAGAGGACTGATCATTCAGACCAATAAGAGAGAGCTCATCAATCAAGCCATTGCTGAAGCAGTGGTGATGTCACATGCATACATAACATCCAGCGAGACCATACAAGCCAGCAAGTCCCACATGCACCAGTTGAGCCCATTCAGTGCTTACACATCAGTGCTAACCCACATAAACAAGCCAGCAGTGGTGCTACATGACGTCACTCTTTCCCACAGTCCTTCAGTGCAGAGCAGCAGTGTGTTACACAGTGCAGCCTGAGGAGGGCGATATAAGTCCCTGCTAAGATGGAGACACACTGATTCCAGCCTATATCTGCAAATACACTGTCATGCGATTCGTGGCACTGTTTCCTTGCTGTCATGTGACAGCTGCAGCTGCTGCACAGACATTAAACTAAGAGAATAAAGATGGCTGCTTCCTTGTCAACCACTGGCATCACAACATGCAGAATGTATGTTTCCTTAGCTGCACCTGAACAAAGCCCCTGGGCTAGTTCTTCTCATCTTAAGCTGCCCTATGTTATCTCCTTTCACCTCTCACTGTTTCTGTATTTTCCACTCATAATGGCAGCACACACACATGCATGCTGTACAACAAAGCAATCTTTCCCTCATCAGGCAGTCATTATTGAGTCTCCTGGAGTGTAATGTGTTACAGATGATCTTTTCACTACACTCTTTGTGCCACCAATCGCCCCTCAGTGTGCAAACACTCTCATTCAGTCTCCAGTAAACACAACAAAAAACAGTCTTTGTTGTGAGTCCCGACAACTTGTTTCCTGCCACTGCACACACCAGGCTTCAAGCCAAGTGCATGGAACATTTACTCAACAACACATCTAGCATGCAGACCGATTCCTGTGTTTGTAGTGCCACGTGTTAAAGGGTTAAGACATTTTTTTTAACAGTGCATTTCCTCAAGATTTGGAGGCTTGTAAATTAGAAGAAAATGAGTGGGCGAAATTGAAACAACAGAGGCCGAGATATCCTGAGTTTTAATCCGCAGTCTGGGTCAAGTTCCAAAAATACTGGGTTATTTTCTCAGGGATTAGACCTCCTTCTAGAGCCACATGAGACTTATAGCAACTGTGCCAGTACCTGTATCAATCAGGTGTTTGTTTTTTCTTACCTGTAGTACTGTTTAGCTAAGCTAGATTGTTTTCGTGTGAATTGCCTATTTTTGGAGGTATTGGGCGTAGAGATGTCTGCATTCTTTCATATATAATGGAACTAGGTGTCACTTGGCTCTTGATGCTCAAAGACTCAGCAGCAGTGCTTCTTTCCAGAAAGCATGACCTGGTTGCTAAGATAAACCACAATCACAATATCCAATCAAACTTGGCAGCTCACACCAAAATGATCTGGATGGATAAATTGCATTACAGGTTAAGGATAGAATATGTATTTGTGATTTTGGGTTGAACTGTCCCTTTAAAGGAGAAGTCTGGTGATATTTAGGTTTTTTTGCTTGTTTTAATTGAAGTACATATTCCTATTGTTGTGTTTTGAAAGATTTATATGAGTAGTAAGCCGTCGAAGTTTAGAGAGATGGACTAACACATTGCTGGATCTGGTCTTTTCATGGGATTTTAGAGTTCTCAACGGGCCTGAAAATTACGACCCAACCCGACCCGACCCGCAGGTTTTTAAGTCCGAACCCGACGCAGCCCAACACAACAGCATGAAGTGTCTGCCCGAACCCGGCCCGAACCCGACCCCCCACGTGCCTTCATTGTTTTCCTCATACACTCGTTATCATGATCAGACAGACAGCAGACGGAAAGGTGATGCGAGCCAGGAGACAGGTGCTGCGTCACCGTCGGCAGCAGCACCCGCTCCTGCTGCAAAGAAGACACCGCGCTTCGACCAGTGGGAAAATATATTATTATATAACAAACCATATATAATTTACAACCTGCAAGAAATGTGTTTTATGAAATGTGTTTTATAAAAAAGGAAGCCCGAGACCCGGCCCGACCCGGCTCTTTTGCGTATTTTTTCGGCCCGAACCTGCGGTTCCGGTCGGGTTTGTCGGGCCAGCCCGACCCGTTGAGAAATCTACGGGATTTCTTGACAATAACAAACATTTAGAATATTGCCAGCCCGATCCTTTTTAGCCATTTTTATTTGTTGATGAGTCATCTTTGTCATGTAATATTTGAAACTACCTTGATAGGCTCAGTTAAACCTGTAGATCGGATGACGTATTTGCTCCCGAGGCTGTTTGCATTCGTGTGTTTTTAACTGTATTTAGATTTGGAGAATATTTGCACAACTTCTCTGAAATATTCCTCTCGTTACTTAACTTTGTAGCTTTTCATCTAAATCCATCTTTTTCCCATGCTGCTCCCAATGCAGCCCCTCTCTGATCCTGCCTCTCACTCCCTCTCTCCTCCTCCTCTCCGTCTCCTCTCTCTAGAGGAAGTGGAGGAGGATGAGAGACGAGAGGAGCCGGGCTGACAGGCCTTTGAAGAGCTTTTCTCTGCGGGCTGGATTTTTTAGGACGAGCTCGTCACAGTACACATGCGTTAACACCCACACTGACGCACACTGTTTCTCTCGTTTTTTGGGGTCATTTGCATAATTTCTAATTAGTAAGTTTATGCGCAGGGGAGACGTTTGGAACAGGACGAAAATAGAAATGGAGGACGGATGTGAGGCTAGAGAAAGAGAGAAAGTGTTCCTATGTATTAGAGATGAAGATCTGTGTGCCTCTCTGAAGGAAAGTGTGTGAGGTGATAATTTGACACCCCAGCTGTCTGTGCTGATCAGTCCAGCTGAGGCTCGCACATAAAGACAACTGTGAACATGACTCTAAATCTCCACTTCCTCATTCTCCTCTCTCTCCACAGACTCAATTGTGTCTTTGTCACAGCTAGTTCTGGAGACCTGCTCGGTAACTCATGTGTTTGTGTGTTTTTTTGCTTCCATCTGAACTGTGTGTGAAGTCTTGTTTTGTTGTTTGTGTTATCATGGTTCATTTGCATGTGTATGTCTACTGGTTTGCATCATGACGATCCCTTTTTTTTCCCCCCTCATCAGTGATTAACGTGTGTGCTGATAACAAATGTGTCCTGTGCTCAAGTTAATCTTTCATTCAGAGGGAGTGAAGCCTTGTGAACTTAAACCAGGCATAAGATAACAGCAAACACACAAACACAATCTCCTACTGACCTATATAATTCAAAATGGCCGCTTCGGCACAGCTGTCCTCCCACGCAGGAGAGAAGAAGAGTGGTAAAGGATGTAGAGGGGAGGGAGTGAGAGATAAACGCAAGTGCTGCTGTGTGTGTGTGTGTGTGTGTGTGTGTGTGTGTGTGTGTGAGGGGGGAGAGGAAATAACAGCGTAAGCAGGTAGAAGAATAAAAACGACAGCATCCTCAGGGCACAATCTGTCACACTCGCTCTGTTTCTCTCTCCCTCTCTGTGCACTCCTTATTTTTTTTTTCCTCTCCGCATCCACTGTTTCTCTGTGATCTATTTTCCTTCTTTTTTCTCTCATTCCTTACATTCTTCCTCTTACCCCGTCTCTCCATCCATGTTTGTCTCATTTTCATTTATCCCCGCCTCTCAAATCCTCCCACAGCATGAATCATCCTGCTCTTCATGGTGTCTCACCCCTCCAACCCACCCCTTCCTTCCTTCCTTCCTTCCTTACTTACTTACTTACTTACTTACTTACTTACTTACTTACTATCTCTATTCCTTCATCTCATCAACCACTTTCTCTTTCATATAAATGTCATTATTCGTCGTTATTTTCTTCTTTTTCTTTAGGATCATGTTGAGTCTAATCTGACGTTAGTAGTGAGTCGTTCCAGATGCCAGAATAATCCACACACACACACATACACCACCACACCATTAAGCCACTTGTGTGTTTGTGTGTCATGGTAATGCACGTGTGTGTATGTTGGGAAGAAAAGGGAGCATCCGTATTGTGTTTTATTATCCGAAACACAAGCCTGTGATGTTCTCGAAGGCTCGTACTTGTGACTGTGTGTGCGGCCCAGTCGTCAACAGTTTGGTAACTAATTGAGCTGGTTGTCTCTAATTATTTGCAGTGAAAACATCCGGCTGCTGATGTGGTGTTGTTTGGCTAACTGAAATGTTTTTACTTATGTTTTTCGAGTATGTCACTTCAGGGCATGCGCTGACATATCGGCATGAACTTGTTACGATATAAACACCAAATTATTATCTCTTTGTGTGTCTCACTTACTCTACGTCTTTCTCTTTCGCAGCCAACCACCGACGAGCTGGTCATGCAGTGACCAACATCCTGGCCAAAGAGCTGATGCAGGAAGACGCGGCTACATCCAGCAAAGTGCCCGCTAAGAAGAAGAAGTCAGAGGAGAAAGAGGAGCCTAAATTAGAAGGAGCGGAGTCGTTAGAAGAGTTACTGGACGCTGCTCCCACCCGGTCCAATTAGGCACCTGGGTGGGAAGTTTTTTTACCCACAGAGCCAGTGATATCCAAACACAGATGTATTTCATAACCATTCCAGGGGCCAATTCCCATCTGAGATTAGCTTACTGAGAAAAAGAAAAGGCCCTTTGTCTTAACGGGAGCATCCTTTCGGCTAGCATTGACTGTGTCTTCTGCGAGGACAGGGAGAGGCAGAGGGTGAGGATGGGACTCTCACCTCAACCCCTGAACGTCCCTCATCAACCTCTGGATCTTTGCCAGTCTCATAAAGATTTTCTTTCCTCAGCATGTGCACATATCTGTTCTTGTATTCTGTCTGTTTTGCATTATTTCTGCATCATTTGACTTTCACCTGTCATTCATCACAGGGCATCTTGAGCGATTCCAAAGACTTACTCAGGAGGGGTCCACACTTTATTTGCGGTTATTTCCAAATCCCAGTTTTTCGACTGGGAGTGTCTGGAATCTAGCACATCCTGCAGGTGCACCACATAGTTTTCTCTGGACTTTCCAGGCCAACACCATGCGCTTTTTCACTTTTTTTTTTAAACCTTTAAAACATATTGCTTTGTAATTGTCTGATATACTGTTTGTAAACATTAATCATTTTGTTGTACTATTGAAAAAAAGTGCCAACCAATTGAAATCTAGTCTTATCATTTCACTCCCAGGATTTGTCCGGTCACAGTTCGCACTTGGCTGGTGTGTGCATGCATGGACCCAGTCCAACAACAGTCATCACCTGGGTGTTTGTTTCAGTGTGTGTGTTTTTTTTTTTACTGAGAAGGGATTTAGTTCACTGCTGTGCACGTATTAGTTCGATTTCACATAAAAAGGAGGGATAATTTGCATCAACTTGTCTAAGCTATGTTACCACACGTGCCCACAACAGTCATATGAAGATAACCTGCTTACATGAACACGAACATTCCCATAAACTCCGGAGGGAAGTAGAGTTAGTTCGGAGGAGAAAGTTCTTCCACAGTCAGTTAAACCAAAAAAACTTAAAAAGGGTGTTTCCATACAAAACCTATCCTGAGCAGTTTACATGCCTGTGTGTTTATGTGTATGGGAATATCTGAGTGTGTGAAGTGAGCCGCCTATTTTTAGTTCTGTGCGCACACTCAGTCTCCCACATATGTGTGTGTTTGTGCATGTAGATTTGAGTGTGTGTGTGCATGTGTGTTGCCATCTGTAATTACAGTACGGTACCGACTATGTTGTCATAAATGCTGGGTTTTATAAACAGCTTTGTGGTCTCTCTGCTGAGGATATAGCACACTGGAAAACTGCCCAAAAACTGCTGAGACAAGTATGTATGTGTGTGTCTGTGTGTAAATGTGTGTGTGTGTGTGTTTGTGTTGCTCACCCACTTCCCCTCCCACTGGACTGCAACAGTAGTTGCTGAATGTCTGGCCGCCTTGCTCTTATTTGTATTCAGTAGCCATCAACAGACATGTTGCCATGATGTGGTGGTGTACTATCTGACAGTGATCCTGCCAGGTGATGTCAGCTGCTCCATGCAATATTTATTCCTATGCAAACACAATACTGTAGCCAGCCTCAGGATGTAGAAGGATGGACTCAACAAACGGCTGATTCAAGATCAGCGCTTCATATCATTGGTGATTGAGGGGAAATCCCCAAAAGTTCATCTTATCAGGAATCGGAACAATCTATTGGGTTCACCGGCGTTTTATGTCTTAAGATGTGGAGGAACTGGCGCTTAAACAGTTTAAAAAGAAATGAGGGTTCTCCAAGTACAGTAGGTGTATAAATCCTTGTTCTGGTCGAGTGCTGGTGCTTCCATTTGAATCCAGTAACACTGAATAATTAGACCGCCCGCTCTTCAGCAAAAAATATGTCATGGCTGCATCAAAACCAGAGACGCAGCTGCTGTTGTATGTGTGCGACAATGTGCCCATCGCTTCAGCTGGACAGTGCCAGGTGACTGTACCACATACTGAAACCTGTCTGTTTTCAACAGACACATGAAAAAGGATCTCCGAACATCACTGGAATCTTTGTTGTTTTCTAATTTGAGTTTTTTTTTTTTTTTAAGAGATTGTTTTCTATGTGAATTTTTACGGTGGATTATTTTAATGTATTTGAATTGAGACAAGATTTTTTTTTCGTTTTCTCCAGAGATCTGCTCTATGTATACAGAATAATGCACAAAGTCATTCTGTTTGCTACACAGAAATATTAAAAATGTCTTAAGTAACTTAAAGATGTGACTGACTCGTCTTTTTTTTTGGTCGTGTCAGATTTTATGTAACACGAGGTGTGTGTCATCTGT
>CAEMYA010001339.1:2207484-2238587 GCA_903131615.1 Diplodus sargus
GTGTGTGTGTGCGTGTGCGTGTGTGTGTGTGTGTATGCGCGCCCCTCCCTCCTGCTCTCTAGCTGTCCGCTCACATCGGTGGAGGTAGGGCAGTTGTCAGTCAATTGACCTACATTAGCTGAGCCTGCAGCGGTCTGATTTCCTCTGAGGGCAGTAAATGTCTGGGTGTGGTCCTTATGTTATATATGTGTGTGTGTGTGTGTGTGAGGTTGTGCATGCATGCATGCATGTATGTCTTACAAGCATGTCTACATTTGTGTGTGTGTGTGTGTCCTATATAATGTATAACCCCGTCTCGGGAGGGTGAAGAAGGGGTGAAGTGAAGAAGCCGACATCCAGTGTGACATTTGGAGGTTAAACAGAGCAGACTGAAGCAGAGACAGACATTTAAAGCTTGTAAAATGCTTCTGGCCGCAGTTCTGAAGGATGGAGACAAGTTTTTTGCTGTGAATCTGAGAAATGATTCGTGTAAGAGCCTTGTTATTGAGATATTTTGAGTCTTGCTGTTTACTGTGTAGAAATCCTTGTGATCAACATGACAACCAAAGTGGAAGCTCACATGCTCGTCCTTTTGTGGAGTTTAATGCCTAAATAATTAATTAAATCCACAAAAAATATGGGCACATTTTTTATTTTAACAAAGGATAAATCGTTCAAATGATCAATCTTGCAAATACACCAAATATGTTCAGGTTCCTGCCTCTGAAATTTGAGGATTTGTTGCTTTTCTCTTGACTTTAAAAACATCACTTACTCAGTTCTGGGAAATAGTGCTGACAAATGAAAACAAATGACTTTGGAGGACATGATTCAGAAGAGGTTTAGATAAAACTGCAAGGTAACGATGGAGCTGGCACACACACACTGTGAATGTCTGATGTTGAGCCAGTGCATCTTTTTATTATCTGCAGAGACTAAATTAAACTCATAAATCCAAAAATTCACCAGCTCATTTACAGGATTGTCACCATTTTTTTTCTCCTGATGTGCGACAATAAAGTGCAGAGGGTGAAGAACAGTACCACCGCCAACCCCCCAAAAAATGCCCCCACAATGCCAAGCACCTATTACAGGCGATGACATCACTCCTTTGCCTGGTAACCATGGTTACGCTCACCTCCTGCTGGCAAAAATCAGCACCCTTACCCGACTTTCCTTGATGTCTTTCCTTTTTTTACCCTTTGTTCTCTGTCTCGTCTGTGTTTCCTCTCTCAGGTCTTTCTCTTCTCTCATCACTTCACCTTTTTTATTCCTTCACCCCCCCCGTCTCTTCCCCACTGCTTGTTCTTGCTGGGCTTAATGTATTTAGTCTTTTTAAGGTTTCCTCCTCAAAATGGAGGCTGAGGTTGCGGTAACCAGAGGGAAAGGGTATAGCCAACAAAGACAAATGCAAGGGACAGGGATGACCTACATAGACAAAGGCAACGCAGATGTGAACATGCTATAGCTGCAGCTGAAACAGAGGGGTGATAAAAACTGTGGATGTTAGTCAGTCGGGCATAAAATAAGGTTTGCAGCGGGCGATGAGAGGGAAAGATCAAGCCTGTAAACAATGACTAAACTGAGATTGGTGGACAGTTAGCACCACTGGACCGTGCAGGCAGGATGAGTCACCGCTCCTATAGCGATAAGGTAAAGGACGGATGGGTCAAGTGCTGCGTTTTAAAATCTATTCCAGAGACGTAGTTCTGCAGGGAGGAAAGTTCAGAAGAGATACGAAGAAGTGCATGAGGATGGGGGCCAGTGCTTTGCATTACAGTCCATTTTACAGACAGGCAGGCAGGCAGGCAGTGTGGGTGGGGGGTAAAAGAGGAGTATTAAGAGGCATTGTGAAGCTGTATTAGAGTAAGCAGCTTACAGTCCCTGTGCCGGGCTGAGAGGACAAAGAAGCATCACGGAGGAGGAGACCAGGAGAGGCGGGGGCTGCATGGAGGGGCAGCAGAACAGGGAGACACCTCCTGAGAGAGTTGTTTTTTTGTCTTACGTTCAATACACAATCACCACTTCTCTCTGATCACCGTGAATTGTTTGCGGTTTTCCTTCCACCTCTGACTTCATCCTCTCCTCTACAAGTGATCTACTCTGTGTGATGCTTACATGTCTCCCCCCCACTCCCTGCTACATGTTGCCAGAGAAGTAATCACCGCCGCCGCCGCCACCATTCCCTCTCTAGGCGGAGGCAGAGTGAGGAGGGGATGGATGGTGGATGGTGGAGGTTGCCATGGAAACTGTGAGTCTGTTGCCGGCTCGACATCATCTGTTGTTGCGCGGTGCGGAGCGGGCACATGAATATTTGAGCTTTATGGACACGGGCAGACGAATGACACACACACTGCTCTCCGGACCTCCACCGCCACCACCTCTGATGGAAGCACAGAGAGGTCACTGAAGGGGGAGAGGAGGGAGGGAAGGGAGGGGTGGATGGATGGATGGATGGATGGAGGGATGGAGGGACGGATGGATGGAGGAAAGGCGGGGTCACAAACTGAGAGTGACAGACCTCCATTTTATCTAGGGCAGAGAGTGTTTGGTTATCTGTGTAAGCAAAAGTAGAGACAAGGATGCAGGGACAGGAATAGAAAACTGAAATGATTTCAGCCACTGAAATGAGTTTCCTGGCTGAGAGAAATGCAGAGTAGATGATGGGAGCCGGAGAACAAAGAGAGAGATAGAGGGAGGGAGGGAGGGTGACGTGCCATGAGAGCAGTAAATTGGGGCACTGGAGCTTGTTTTTCCTTCGCTCTTCCCTCCTCCTTTTTTCCCCCCTCCTTATTTCTCAGAATGTCCTGCAGTATTTTCTAATTAATCCTCTCGGAGGGTTGTTTCCTCTGCCTGCTGATACACACATACACACATACACACACACACACACACACACACATTCATGCAAACAAACTTCATGATTCATGCAGATTTTTCAAATGAGACGCTGCGTCGACTTGGGAAGTTTAATTGTGCACAGTCTGACTGCACTGCGTCAAAAAGCGCGGAAACTAGAACAAATATAGCTCATGTTTTTTCTCGTCCTCGCCGGCTCACAGCTCTTATGGATTTTCTCGCACACTTAAAATACATTTAATTTACATAAAGGATGCCGGAGTCAGCGTCATGCTTCAGGAATGTGTTTGTCTTCCCCCTCTACATATTTCTATAATCAGTTTAAACCTCTGGCATGTCTTGTATTTTGAGTATTCCCCATAGTCCAAGAGTGAATTCCCAGCTTTGCGTGTCCTCCACTGCTGATGGGTTTAACACCTGTCCCCAGAGGTTCCCGGCGTGCAGCCCAGTCCCACCAACACTGCTGACATTCAGACCACTGTCAGAATGTGAGATATTGCTCCCAAAATATTCCCATGATCCCCCTCGTTGATTTCAGATGTGTTTGTTATTCCCCAAGGTTTCACAAATATGCAGCTTTCTCATTTATTTTCCAGTTGTGTTTGTGTATCTGTGTTCTGTTTGGGCTCATTAGAGCACGATTCAGTTTGTTCTTCCTTGTAGATTTTAACGTCAGTCTTTGGTGTGGTTAGATGACTGTTCAGTTTAGACTTATGCAAGATTTAAAACTATGAAGAACGTGAGACCTAATATTCATTACTTGCTTGTTCTTTAACTTCACATGGGCATATAAAAGTGTTGGCCCGACTAGTCTCCCTCACATTGTCATGACCATGTACAATTATAGACAAGCTGAAAAATAGATTTCGTAAAAATTTCTTATGATGGCAAAATGTTAAAAGGCCCTGGACACATATTTTCTATTTCTACTCACCTCCATGTCAGTCGAAGGTCAGCTGAAGTTTCATAGTCCAAACAACATTTCTGGAGCTTCACAGTAAAACAGTCTCTCTGGTCTTCTGCCATGAAGATTTCAGCTTTAAAAAAGGATGTAAAAAATGTTTTCAAACTCAATTTGGGATCTCTGGGCTTCAGGAGACTTCGATTACGCTGGACAATCTGTATGGAGCCATTTTATAATTTTTTCCAGTTGTTTTTCTAATTTAAAGTCCTCAGCTGCTTCACTCGTTATGAGGATTCTGTAACACAGTTTGCTGTGAAGCTCCAGAAACGTCCTGTGCATGATGGTGAGTAGATGGAGACTGAATTATCATTTGTGGATGAGCTGATCCTGAGCTGCTCTTGATGAAGAACAAGTGACTCTTAGAGCAATACAACTTCTTCCAGGAGGTGATAAGCGTAGCTTGGCATAAAGACTAGACGCAGGGAGAAACAGCTCGCCTGAGTCCTAGTTCTAAAATCTGCTTACCTGCAACTCTAAAAGTCAGGTATCACATTACATTGCACAAACATGACTAGCTGTTCTTTCTTGTGGCTTCTTGATGAGCAGTGACTTCCTGGGAGCTCGCCACCATGACAGTGAAACAGTTTGGTCATTTGGAGAGCGTAGCAGAAGACGAAGACTTCATAAACTCACAGCAATGCATGTCTGAGGTTTCCACAAAACTTGCTGTTTATCTCTAACACATCAATCTTATCAAGCTTGTTCGTGCAGCCACTATGTTATCATACCTGATCAGAACAGAGGCACATTTAACCTTAACTTCATGCTTGAGCTCAGAGGAAAAAGGAAACATGAGCTGAGCAATATTAATCCATCCATGACATGTGCACTGCTCAACAAACTGATCATACAAGGTGATGTCTGATGAAGTTGCCTCTCTTGTATCTAGATAACACGATGTGTCTTAATAGTTTAAACTGTATAGGCAACAATTATTGTCACAGCATGCTCATCTTTGTAAATCAATGACTTGACATTTGTAAGCTTCTGTTTGTGTCCAGATGAAAGGTGTTACATGTTCTTTGTGAGCTTTAGTTGTTGTTGTTTTGGGGGATTTTTTAACTTCGAGGCAGGCAAAGTTTTCCCCGTCCAGTCTTTATGCTAAGCTAGGCTAAGTAGCTTCCAGCTCCAGCTCCATACATGATGGGGTACTGACATTCTCATATGACTCTTTGCAGGAAAGCAAATAAGCATATTTATTGTAATTTGGGACAATTTCTGTAAGATATGAAATTAAGTTCTCAGGGTTCAAGTTTGGGGGTTTATGGTAAGTTTTCTTTTGACGACAGCAGTTATTGTGTCAGGATGGCTGATGATTCTTCATTAGCGCCTTCCTTTATTGAACAGCCAGCTTAATATGTAATAGTGTTCAAGATGGACTCCCCTCAGTGTTTGCATTCTGGTCTTCAGCATGAGGCAGGGGTGTGTTGTTTCAGGAGGAGAGGGGAGGGGGAGCGTCGAGGAGCTCGATGGTGCATGCTTGTTAGCCTGAAATATCCATGCAGCAGCTGCACCATTTCCGCGGCAACACCTGTCGCCATGGCGCTGAGTTGTCGACATGCCTCTGTGTCAGTGTCTGCATGTCTGAGGCACTGCAAATTCGCAGCGTGTCCGACCTCTGAGAATGCACACACAGAGCACACACTACTTACTTCCCAAGCTAATGCCATGCAATGTACAAAATCCAATGCATGCAGCACAGCATCCTTCATGCAGTGGTGCCAACATGTCGCCACAAACACGCCCAGACACACACACACGCACACACACACACACACACACACACACACACACACACACACACACACACCCCTCTATGGCAGTACTGTGAAGAAACAGCTAAATACCTAAGAATACTTTTAGCTCATCGGCTTCTGTGCTGCACCCCTACATATTTAATTCCCTGCTTCCCTGTCCACTCCATTCCTTTTCTTCGTCACTCGGATGGGGAATTTTGCGTTTCCATGACAACCACAGTGGTGGAGGAAATGGATTAGATACTCTGCACTGTCTGTGCTGGGGGGTGTGGTCGCTGCTAGATGGGGGGAGGTTATTGGGCTTATGGGGTGTACGGCTTGTAAAGAGGGATTGAGGTTATGGTTGAGAGTAGTCTGCGTGTGTGTGCGTGTGTGTGTGTGTGTGTGTGTTGGACAGAGTGTAAAAACAGGGTGGGGGCAGGAGATGCCCTCAAACCACACTGCACCAGATGGAAGCTTTGGATCCCCTCAAAACACTCACATTGTTCCATGTTACAGAGCGAATGGAAACCGAACTGAAGCTTCGTTTTGCATTTTTGAAAATCACATAACTTTATTGATTTGTTTTTAGCAGATTTGACTCTTGACTTGACTTGTGACGAAGTGAATTGACACCTGATGCAACCTCTTCCTCTCATCTTCTCCCTCCAACCTGCCGCAGTAAAATCATAACGAGGCAATTAACCCCAACTCTCACTATCCCCCAGCCTGTCTTTCCCCCCCTTCATTCCTCGTCTCCCCGTCTCCCCTCTGTCTGATTTCCATCCTCCCAGCTGAGAAAACAGGCGCGAGAGCTCTTGGCAGAGGAGATGAGGCGAGAGCGGGAGAGGGAGACCGAGTAGAGAGGGGGCTTTTCAGAAGAAGAGAAAAAGGGTTTGCTGCTTTGAAAGGGAGCATTGTGTTCTTCTTCCACATTGCCACAGCTCCATCTCTGTGATTTAGCCGAGCCAGCAGCCAGCACATTACTGTGTCTCTTTAAATCAGGGTTCTGTTAGCCTTAGCAACGTTCAGGCTCCAGTGCTCCAGCGCTCCTGCTCAATGGCCTGCTCCTCTTCTTTCAGCCCAAGACCGATGAACTCACACTTAATGGGCACATTCCTCTCAGCTGACATGATAAATGAAAAACAGGCCTTTTGGAAATAATCAGAGAATTATCGTAAATATAGACAGGAAGTTTAAAGTAACTCATCAGTAGACTTCATGTTTGTTGTCGTGCAGGACAGTCGGGGTGTATTTTTGGAGCTGGCTGAGTGTGCCAACAGGACCATTCCTTTCTCTCTGTGTTAATTTTTTATTAGGAACATCCATCCAAAACTCAGCAGAGGCTCTTTCTCTCTGTCTCTGCATGAGAAGAGCTCACATTAACCCACTGCTGCCTGAAACTTTCATATGTAATCTCCACTAAGCGCTCCATCCGAATTTAGGCCATGTTTAACTTAACCGTGGCACACTAACCATGTACATTTCATCCCGGAGTCGTTGCCCAGTCAAAGTCCACATTAAGCTGGTTTTTATCCCTGCAGTGTGTCCACAGAGACGTGCTCTGTCCTCCAACATGTGGTGACCCAGAGACAGCTGCAGGATAGGGAGGAGGAGGGAGTGGAGTGGAGGGGGCGCAGGGAAGGAAGAAGAGAGGAAGTCAGAGGGGGAAGGATGGGGGGGGGTCTTTCCTTTTGCTGCACTTCTGGGGAGAGGAGGAGGGGAGTAAAAGAGCCGCGTAAACTCACTTCCTGTCCCGCCACGAGCAGCCGCGACGTCACGTCCTGCTCTTTCACTCACATGGATTAGACGTTGATCCTCCCTGGGCTGAAATCAGATCCTGGTTTTCCTCTGGCTGGACTTGTCTGGCAGCTCACACACTGTGAAAGACGAGAAACAGCTCTGCTCTTCTTTCTGCGCCGATTCTAGACGAGTTAGATTTAATATTGTTTATGAGGCTATTCAAGAAAATTGGTTTTCCACACTTTTGTTTGTGAGTGTGTTGGAAAGTTTCGACTTCTTTTCGTTTCACTGACTTACCAGTGTGTATGAGTGTGCCACATGCCTGCTTACATGTCAGGAAGTGATGATGCCTGTTGCTCTCTCTCGTGTCCAGGCTGTCTGACTAATGTTATTAAGTTCACAGGCAGGCCATTGTAAAGTTCCAGTCTGCTACGACTTCCCTTCTTTGGACAGCACTGCTATACATCACTGATTTGAAGTTTTTTTCCATGTGTGTGTGACTGCGTGTGTGTCACTCTATTGTGTGTATGTCTGTGTGTGTGTAATCAGTAGGAATGTGCTTAATTAAGCGAGATAGGGTGGGGGGACCTAAACGGGGCACTAAAAGAACAATCTCTCCATTCTGCTGGGTCTCCCCTCGGGGAAATGGATGACACATGGGGACAGTGAGGACAGCAGGAGTCTCTCTGAATCACCGGATGACAACCATCAGCTGACAAAGTGACTCTAAAGCGACTCTTAACAAAAATATCAAAGCGGCACTTTTGTCTTTTCTCCTACTTTCCGAGATCTAAGACTTTCCTCACACAAGCTTTATTAAGTTGGTACACAGATTTGTATTGGTGAGCACTTCTGTCTTGCCAGTATTATCTATTAGGTGTGTCTTGGGCTGGACACTGAAAAGGCCACTCTGTAATGCAGTTTCCCCCAAAAATCTACTGGTTTCCACTAGACTAGGCCTATAGATTTGCATGTTTTGGTCACAGATACTCAACTCTAACCTGACTCATCGGATGTGGACTATGGGTATGACACGCACAAGAAAGCCAGTCAGTATCTTGTCCACTCCTCTTCCGTATCTGTGCAAAGTTTCTTGATATTACAGAGAAATGTGACACACTGCAGTACGTGTTGCTCCAGAGCATCCCAAACATGCTCGGTGCCATGCAAGAACTGGGAGGTGAGGAGCAATATGTGCCAAATTCTTTGGGTTTGTAAACCAACTGTTGTGTCAGTTGTCTCTGGCAATCATTCAGGTAAAGAAGCTGTAGATGGAGGTCCTGGGCTGGCGTGGTCACACATGGTCTGGAGCCAGTTGGATGTCGTGCAATAGGTCTCATGGACATTCCTACTGTCAGTGTGCCAAAAAGACACTCCCTCAAGACATTATTCCGGTATCATGTTGTGAGACCTTTTTTTTAGAGTGACCTTATGTTATGACCAGCTTGAGGCACGCCTGTGTAATTATCATGCTGTTTAATGAGTATCTTGATGTGCCGCACCTATCAGGTTGATGGATTATCTTGGCAAAGGAAAATTGCTCGCCGACAAGATTTGATAGAACTGAACCTTTTTGTGTGCACAGAAAACTTGGATCTTTTATTTAAAAAGAAATGGGAACAATAACACGTGTCCTGTTTTTATTTTTTTTGCCAAATAGTGTATAAATAATGTACTCTTTATAAATACTAGTTCAATTTCCTTTCATTGTTACTCAAAATTAGAATAGCTCTCAGATGAAGTCACACAGTGAATCAAACTGGGATAAACCCAGTGTGTTATTACCTCTGACTCATGGCTGTGTGTGGGATATCCTCCCCTCCACTCTGCCATGTTTCCTGCATATGGCTCTGACAGAAAAAAGTGTCCGGCTTTGACTAATGGCTGAATGTGTTTGTCTTCCTGTAGGTCATTCAGCTCCGAGCAGAGCCAATAATGGCCACTGCATGGATCTGTAATGAAGACGTGGAGAACAGAGGAGAGCATCCAGCCGCTGTGGGCTGACAGTTGCTGTGGTAACAACATAACACAATGAGAGAAGGGTGAGAGGAGTCGGCCATTTTGGGTATGTGAATCTGCAGTGTTTGATGTGGGAATGCTGCTGTGTGAATAACTGGATTGTTGACTCAGAATGATTTTATTAAATCTAAAAGAAGGAATGTTCACCAAGCAAACTAGTTTATTCTAAATGAATCATGTGACCTTTTTCAGGTTTTCTCTCACGTCTCAGCATTTGGTCTTGTGTAATCTTCAACCTGTACCCTTCACTTGTAAAAAATTACATTAGCTGGTGTTGCCATGATTCATGAACAGCATCCACATCGTCTCGCTAGCCCTCCTCCCTCCATCCCCCAACATCTGCAGCAGAGCCCGCTCCTTTTGTTTTGCTTGGTGACGTCCAATGGGCTATTTATAGGGACGTATGTTATTGTGTAAGACCTTGTGAAAGGCACAAAGAGCCATGTTCCCTGTAGTGGCCCCAGGATCTGTTAGAGGAAAAAGCTTAAGAACATGTGGCTTTAGTATGATGAAGCCAGAGGAGGAGACGAGTAGTTTAGGTTGAGTGAGCTGCGTGAATATAGATGTTTTTACTCTGATAGTTTCCTCATTGTGTCGTCTGAATACAAAACACAGATTGATGGTAACAATAGCAGACGTCAGATGTTTATATGAGGTCAATTTACAGCCATTGTTTTTTGTTTAACCTTCTGATGATACCTATATCAATTGCATTAATCACCACTCTATGAGGACAAATCAGCGGACATGCTTGCCAGTACAAAGGAAGTGTCTCATCTGTACTGCTGCATCAAAATGAAGGATTATCTAAAATATCACATTACACTCCAAATTGGGGTTTTGATTTGACCAAAATAATTTTCTTTCTCACTTTTAAAATGTGAATTTTTAAAAAATTAATTCAATTTAACTTTTTACAGCCTTTTTTCTGCCACACAGAAAACCTGACATGAACCAGGTATACAGCAAAGCTTCATGGGAAACATTGGGAGTGCTGCAGTCCTGCTGAATGTAGGTCACACAGGAAAAAAAGCCCCAAGCTAAGATTTTAATGCACGACACGCTGGGTCTTAAATGATGCACAAAGTTAACTCACTCAAACTGTAGTCTGTATGAAATTAACACATATTAACAATAAAACAAACAACACACACACAAGTCATTTTTTAAATGAATTTCAGAATCTTTTTATTTGAAATGTCAGTGTTCAAGAGAAAATAAAACAGCAATATAAATATTAGCATAAAAATAAGAGTAACACAGGGGTATAGCGTGGGGGGCTAAGCATTTGATAAGAAAGATAATACAGCAGGATAGAGTAGTATTAATTCAGCAGCGGACGGACTTACACATATATAATATTTATAATCATTTGTTCATATGGACAGAAAGAGAATGAGAGGCATTCTTTCACAAATGCACGAGATAAAATCACCGCAAAAGAACATTAAGAGGTTACAGAAGGATAGAAACATTTTCCATATTTTTTTTTTGTTTTGTTTCTTTACAGGGTGATAAAAGATAGTAGAGAGAAAATGAACACAAAAATATGCGCAACACATATCACAAGTTAACTAGTCTACGTGTGTCACTTTGTTTACTTATCTAAAGTTATCTTTAATTCATTTATTTACACTGAAGAGTTAGTTGGCTTCCATGGTGCTTAGTTACTACATTGCAACACAAACTGTTGAAGAACATCTCAGATTTTTATCCATTATTGTTTTTTTTGTTTTTTTTTTAAACTGTGGTTTTCTTATTTTTCTTGAAAAACAAAATGCAACACATTCCAGTAGTAAGCCACGCCTTGTGGAAGAGGGACTCTTGTTTTGAAAATGTTGGACGTGGTCCCTGCTATACAAACAACTGGCTCATACCTCCGACAGGACTCGTGTTTATTTACAGTGGGAGAAGAACCTCACGGGGCTGGGGAGTGCAGTGGAGGGGAGAGGGGAGTGGTATAGAGGCTGGGGCTTCCCATCGATTTCAAAGAGGAGGAGGGATATTTTCAAAGGGCTCTCGAGTGGCATCTCCTCACCAACAGGGACAGCTGTGCTCGGCTCTGTTGACCTCTACCTGGGTCAGTGCATTAGAGAAAGTTTCAGGGGTGGGCGGGTCAACAGTGGTTCCTCTGTACATTCAGTGGGTAGAGCCAAGGTGTTTTTCCCCCACCCCCCTGGTTGATGCCATGGTTCCACCCCAGCCTGTGTACCCCTCACCACAGCCCCCTCACTCCCCCCTGGCCTAGACTGCAAGCTGCCTTTTCTCATGCAGTTGTATCTGGCCAAGAGGCCTGACAGACAGATGGACGTCAAAGTAAAGACTTCATATTTTATACAAACATTTCCTCTATGCTATCGAATCGTTATCTCCCAAAGAAAAAACATGTTACTGTGTCACATCAGGAAGTGTCTTCACTTCATAGATAGTGAGGGGAAATACTCTAGTGGCTTGCAAGGTCTCTAGAAAACTCCTAAGCACTTAAGCTGACCACATCTATGCATTTTCCCTAAAGACTGAAGTGATTACTACCCCTACATCATCTCATCAGAATACGAACAGTGCATTTCTCTTTGTTTGGCTCTCAACGTGGGGTAGTGAGTGAGGGGAGGACACGAGCTGGGTGTGAAGAGGGGAGGGTAGAGGATGCAGGGCAGCGGGACATGTCTGTGCCCATCTGTAGCTGTTAAACAAGGAGCCAGTCCCTGCTGCTATACCACCTGCATGGACAGCATGGCCCGTGACTCCATGACACGACGCTAGGCCACGCCGCCACCCCCACCCTCTGCCAGCCACTCCTCTGGGTGCATGCTCAGGTCATAAAAATATCATTAAAATCCTTTTTTTAAACTATGATTACAAAAGTAATTCTCATTTTGTGTCAAGTAAATGCTACATGTGCATTATATTGACCTGCGATTGGAGGGAGGATTACAGATTCAGGATTTTCCTCCTCTTTGCTTTTGCAATGCATAGTTTTGCAACTCTAAACTAGTATATGCAGTTTGAACCTTAAAGAGCATGCAGAAGAGTTTGTAATACCTGTCAAACGACAGCCTCATATCTACAGGACTTATGCTTTAAGACCCTGCAAGGCTGACCCTATATAGGAATCTAATGGATGGCAACTAGCGTACTTTACAATAGATGACTTTCCTCCTCAGGGAAAGAGCACAATAAATCCAACATGAACGACACTAACATTTCGTCTCTGAATACATCACTGCGTATAGCCTTGTCATCCCAGCAAGGTCCCTTACACTGAATCTTTTTGTCCAAGTCCATTTGATTTTGCCAAAATAAAAAAAACAAACAAAACAAAAAAAATCACTATAACCCCCCATACCCTGCCAAAACTATCCACCGACAAAGATTACGTGAGAAATACTCGACCTTCAGTACAACACGGGTTATCAACACCAGTAACAGCTTTCAGCACATTCAGATTCTTTAGACACTCTTTCAAAGAACCATCAACATCGTCCATGTGGTCAAAAGTGATTTGCTGTCATTATTTAGACCGTGGCTAGCATGAGTGACAGCAGAGCAGTAAGATACGTCATGGGGAGGGTATGGGAGGTCGAATTTCTCATCAGATCAGGCCGGGTTTATCTCCACCTCTCTCCATCCAGCTCTATTTCTTCTCCTTCTTGGTGGACTTCTTCTTGGAGGCAGGGGTCTGGGCGGCCTTGGGGGGCTCGGGCTGGGCTGAGGCCTGGGGCGGGGGCAGCGCCTGCTGGGTGGCCTGCTGGGCCGTGGCCTGTTGCTGCTGGGGGTTGGAGGTGAGGGTGGCCGTGCTGCCGGGGATGTAGACGTTCTGGCGATAGTCGGGCACATGCTGCAAGGTGAACTGGGGGCTGTAGCGGGTGCTCAGGCCCATTGTGCCGGGTCCCAGAGTGGCGGTAGCCTCGCTCACTTCTGGGGAGAAGAGAGACAGAGTGGGGGAATAAGGGATGAGGAGGGAGAGGAGAGAGGGATGAAACTTGTTAGACAAAAAGAAATTGAAAGTTTTAGTGTTGCAAGTGTTATATTCAAGCAGTGAAATGAAAAAAGGGTCCTGAGAGGAGACTAATCAGATTGCTTTTAAAGCCTATAAAAAAGTTAAGGTACTTGATTGAACATTGGATTTAGTTTAAACACGTCACAATGGTCAGCTAAACACTAGCTTGCAGTGAGTGAAACTAAAGAATGAGGGCATGAGTTGAAGAAAAATGAGCAAAAGAGGCAAAAGAAGGTGTAACAAAATGGTCTATTGTGAGCAGATGTTTTCTTTCTACAGGCTATGATGAAACCGTCTCCCCAGCAAACTCCTCTGCCTTCTGGTTTTCTATCACGCTGGCCCTGAGTGAGTACGTGCACGAGCATGACGTAGCTGCTCAGCTCATAATTCTCCCACAGCCCCTGCATTGCAGAGCCAGAGACACAAACGCTCCCTCCCCCAATCCTGTAGCTCCTCTCAGCCTATATAAACACACATGAGCACACTGGCCTCCAAAAAGCCAAAGCAGTGACGGAACGCATTATGTTTTAATACTCTCTCTGCTCTAGCACAGCGCTTTATTAATTCATTGCGTTGTGCTTATCAACACAGTGACATTAAGTTTAGAGGAGAAGGAGACGACCTTCAGTGTTTATCACATGCACTGTTGGCTCTTTCCTTCCTGATGGCATTGACTGTTCCTTCTATCTAACTTTGTGCTGACATGCAGGTTAAAACACAGCCCAAGACAGAGCCTTCTTCTCTCTCTGTCTCGTTGTTCACTACAATGGAAAAATTTCACACCATGTCCCGTTGCAGTGTCCAAGAAGGGGGAGGGTGTGTGTGAAGGGGGAGGGAGGGCGGTGTGATGTGTCAAATGGTTAAAATAACAGTGGAAACAATGACTTGGGTCTATGAGGTAATATGTCTTGTTGAGTTTGTCCCTGCATCATTTCTCCGTATTTTGTGTTAGACTGTCGCTGTATGTTGTGTTGCTCAGCCCATTCGATGTGTATTTTTCCAGGTTATTACGAAGGCTTCAGCAGTAACAGCCCAAAGATGAATCACTGTGTTCCCCTCAGTGCTAGTCACTGCAGGAACAGAGAAATAGGACAGCAGACACGTTCTGAAATATGGGAATTTATGGTTATGTGTTTTCTTTTTTTGACTTTGTATTATGTGTATCATTTTGTGAAAGGACCCCCTCAAAAATGAGCTGATTCATCTCAAGGGGCTATCCTGAATAAATAAATGAAAACAAAATTAAATGAAACCTGCATGTTGTATATTATATAACTGTTCATGTTGCTCTTTAGCCATCTGTTTATGATAAAACACTCTGCATGTGACTCATGTGTACAGTGGAAACATGCATCTCTCTTATGTTATTCAGTTCAACACATCAAACTGGACTGTTCATCTGAGGAACTGCAGGTAGTGACGTCCGGTGTCTGGGTATCATATAAGGCTTCCTCTGGATGCTTTTTAGCGCACGTAACCCCATGGAAACATCAATGTGGGCATAGTGAGGTTTTATCAATAAGCAAGTCTGGCCATTTGCCCTCCAACCAAACAGGAAACTAAATAACCTGCCCCTGCCCACGCACACCCTCGCTTAGCTTATGAAAGACAGACATCGATGTGGAAAAGAAAGGATGAGTTGATAGAAAGGCAGGAAGAAGAAGAGGAGGTATAGGACTCACCGTTAGCTGCAGCCATCAGGGCCTGGAGCTGCTCAGCCTCAGTTGGGGGCTGGGGCCAGGGGCCAGTTCCCATGGCAACCTCGGGTCCTCCAGTTGCCCTGTGGCGAAAACGAGGAAAGAAACAACTGTAAACAACTAGTGGCTCATCCACTGCATTGTGTGTGTGTGTGTGTGTGTGTGTGTGTGTGTGTGTGGTTAGCTGACTGGTTTTAACAGTTGGTGGTTTATGATGTAAAGGCAAAGCAGCTGATGGCAAAGGCACACAGCCCGAGGAGACCTCGGCAAGGATAACAAGGTATAGTATACAAAACAGGGCGTGTCGCAAACAAAGGCACACTCTTAAACACACTCTAGTTAAGGCATGTGCAAATTGTGTCTGCACACAGACGCACAGTAGCAAGCGTGTTCACACACTCACACACAGTAAACACCGAGCAACATTCACTCTCTCTCTCTCTCTGTAATGACCATGAGCACTGTGCCGTCTAGTAAATCTGATTAAATATTTAATGAAGCCACCTTTAAAGGAAATAGCTGTCTACAGAGTCACACATGCAGCGCTCAGTGAGCACTGAACATTTCCATCTGGGCAAACTTCACCTTCAAAGGCTTGTTTTACTTACAGTCTGCAATTTGCATGTGGGGCAACAGAGGAGAAAGCAGACCTCCGATCTAATAAACCCACCTACTTATTTCCATTCCCACACTTTTGACACACCAACACAACCCCTACAACTGGCAACTAGGTCACGGTGCTTTAATCCCAGCTTTGCTCTTTCTCCCAAAGTGCTAATAAAGCCTTATCTTCTTTTTTTACAGCATGTCAGTGTGATATCTACCCCCTACTTGTACACTATGTAAAAAGAAAAAGAGGAAACAATGAAAAATGCTACTTGCAACAAAGTCACAGAAAATCAGATAAAACCACTATGGATGCTGCTTTTAGAGTTGTTCCAGAGAAAATCACTATTTATGGTCTGAACTACTCTCTCAAGCTCTTGAATTTTGCTTCTGCGTGTGCAATATATTGGTTTATTTGACTGTTTGGGGTATAACAAACCAACTGAGGGCATTTAGCAGAGGATCATTATCCCACAGGGACATGGGAAGGAGGTTGCAGTGAAGTATACAGTTCTAAAGAGGATACTAAACAACACATCAGGGATTAAAAGGACACAGAGGTTTCAGGTTCATCTTCCTCACAAATAAAGGCTGGAGTAATAAATGAGGGAAGCAGGAATGTATGTAATAGATATTGTGTTAAATGCATGGGATGTGGAGAGGGACGCTCTTTTATTTAAGACTAACAAAAAAAGAACTCCTGCATAAATTGGTCCGCTCTTAAAAGAAAGTTAAGGACACAGTGAGGGGAAAAAGTGAAAAAAGAATTCTAACAAAAAAAACTGCAATTTGTTTAAGAGCAGGTTGCCAGGTCTCACTGCCAAAACTCTGAAGTGGTTTTCAGTTCAGTGCCAGAGAGAGACCGAGGGAGAGAAACATGTACGTCCTGTGCCAGGCAGCCAATGAGAAACAGGCTGGGTAAGAGTAAGGTCCCTGGAGCCAGGGGCAACCATTTTGTGCCTCTCTTCATATCACTTAAGATAAAAGGGAATGCTTCATTTGTGCTAAATTAGCATCTCTCTGTAGTTATCACATCCTGTGGTTGTGTAAAGCGCTTCCTGTGGTCAGGGTTATCACTTCCTGATTGTGAACTGTGTTCCAGAGGGATGTCTGTGGTTGGCCAGACAGGGCTATCGTTTTTCCTCTGCAACCTTACATGACATGTTAAATGTCTGTGGATGGCTCCCCTTGTTGCTTTGCAGGAAACCTTCTAGACTTTAACCTGAAACTTTAACTGGAGGCTATTTAGCCAGTCACATGGTGATCATGCTGACATCTGTCTTATCTGCATGTTGACCACAGGAGTTTAATGTGGAGAACTGTTCCTTCATGGAGGAACTCTTTAACCGCCAACAGGCATTTTAAAGTAATCAATCACGAGACAGCTGTCTGCATTGTCTCGGCTTTGTTCCTTTAGCTGGATAATTCACACGAAGAAGCCAAATGTGGGTGGTGATTGAGCTACAACCATCACAGACAAACATCGATGGCAACACTGTACGGTAAGCCAGTCTTTCTAGAAAGATAAAAAACAAGAGCTCTCACGCTATAATGACCAGATGTATAGCACACATACAATGCATAACAAATCTACAAAACACTGCACGCAAACTCAAAAGTGTCACAGTCCTTTCTACGCCACAGCAGGCATTGTGGCCTATGCACATCGATCAACAAACCCCATCAAACTTTTAGGGAGACTAACAGAAGCTATGGGTTAGGTACATCTACACACAGCACAGCACTCAACTGCAGTGCACTATTTAGAATATTTTAGCCACTCTCTGCCCTTATCAGCTGATGTTTGATCAGGCCAGGGAGTGAACAAAACTTAACACTGATCAGCTACTAAGGATAGAAAATGACCAAATACAGTCTACATCTAAATAGGTACCTTGTCCCATCCTTCGGAGTCCATCGTATGTGTGTACCGTATGGCATGTGGGGACTAAAAACACAACAAGTTATACAGTCTGAAAGAATCATTGTGAATTTGAAAGTTGGAGTTAGTCTAAGGAAAAGGAAACTGCTGCAATGTTGTGCTCTAGAAATCAGTGGAAAATATGTTGAGTCCGTCATGTCCATTTAAAATACCAGCGATGGAGAGAGTTAGGCTTATTTTTTCTCCACCGCCGACATGAATCAGTTCCAATGTGTCCAAACTCCCTGTGGTATTCCATACCGACGGTGCCGCGTGTTTGTGTGTCTAACATTTTCCTGACTTGGCTCATAGGAGTGTTCTGCCCCAGCTGGTATGTTTCAGGGAGAAGCCTTGACTCACAGAATGTGTTGTGCAATCATTGTTGTGAAAACTGCACGCGCCCCGTTTGAGCCCACAGAGTATCGACAAATAGCATCGGCAACCATCATCACAAAGCTCAGTTAAACACACAACTGAAATACGTTTAACAGACGAGTCACAAGTGTCAAAATTAAATGTGATGGAACTAGTCAGTACGAGCTCTCAGATATCAGTGTGTGAAGAGAGAGCAAGAAGGATAAATACGCTGTCCCATCCCCCCACTAGCTCCGGTCGCCGTCCCTCATCAGTAGTACTGAGTGATGGCGCACAGGCTCAGAGAGCGCAGAGAGGAGAGGAACAGGAGGAGGAGTAGGAGGAGGGGGAGGGGGAGTGGAAGCTGCGGCAGCCATTTTATAGAGCAGCCTGGAAACAGGCAGAGATGCTCAGTCAGGAGTGTAAATCAACAGTCTGAATTCACTGAGCAGAATCATGCAGTGAAAAAAAATGCATCATCACTACAGCGTGACTAAAAGTCCGGTTCAGATGTTTGCATTGTGACTTTGATGTCATCACTGCTTTACAATCAGCAGCCAGTTTTTATGGTTTACAGCACTCTCTATCCACCATCCCCCACTTTTTTAATTCCTCATCCTTCATCACTCCCTCTATCTTTACGATAAGTTCGCCTTGTGCAGCGCAGCAACATGTCCTTCACATGCTGGGAATTTCATCAGTGTGTGTGTGTCATTTACTCACCCGCTAGGTCCGGGTCTCTGTCCCTGTGTGAAGCGCCAGTCATTGTTGGGAGGCTTTTGCTGCGAAGAGAACAGAAGATGCAACGTGAATTGGATGTTTCATTGCAACAACAGTGAGACGTTTCCGAGGTGTAACCTTGTTCTGTGTGTGATGGTGTGTGTCTGTGTGTGATCTAGAAAGAATCTTTTCAGTTTTTCAGTGACGCTCAATAAAGGGTTACAGATGGCAACAAATATCTGTATGCTCAGGCATCCATGTTGTTCCAAAAGCTGCTGCAGAGGAACACACACACACACACACACACTCACACACACTCATAAACAGACTGGGGCTTTGTTGATAAAATGGGACTCACAACTACAAACAAAAGGCAGAAAATATCAAAGAAAAGAACTACATGATCACATAAATGAGAAAATAGCTATAAAGCAGTGAAATAAGAAATGAACCAATGAAGCCAGAAGATGAATCAAGAAGAAGAATTTAGGCTAGAGTGGTGGCTCTGCAGTGATAAAAGCCTCTCTCATATCTACGTTTCCTTGCTGCTCTCTATTAATGTCTCCAAGCCCATTGCACTCTTGTCCAATCTCTACCTCACTAACCATGCCACCATGTCTCCTCCATCTCTCTAGCTCTTCCCCTCTCTCTCAGGCTCTCTTGTTGTGCAGTGATGCGGTGAATAGACCTCTTGGCTTGGCTCCAGATTCTGCCGCCTAATCGACACAAGAGCTCCCGGGAGAGCGAGGCCAGCAGGATGATGTGCTGCATTATTAAAAGAGCTGTTCTACCCGAGGGAGCGATGGGACAAGGCGAGAGAGCAGGGGAGTAAACACAAGGAGAAAATCCCTAAAAACATAACTACACAAAAAGAACAGTACTGGAGGATACACTGGAGCATCTACTGTAAACGTATACAGGTAACTAAGAGACAAATCCACCGTAATTTAGTGGATGCACAAAAAGAACAAGTGAAAAGGGGGAATAGCGTTCAGTATCCATGCAGACAAAACAAGTGACTGCCTTGCCACAAAAAAATAATTACTAAGAAATCAACATCAACCTAAATAAGGTTGTAAAAGAAGGAACTGTGGTGTATCGTCTGGTCTACGGACCGGTGAAGGCCACGGGGGAAGTGTGGATAATAGCGAGGCAACATAGCCATCAGTTTTCACTCAACAATACAAAAACATTTGGCAGTGGATTAAGATTCAGTGTCATCTATGGAAGGGTCTGTTTCATCTTAGTGGTAACTCAACACAATTAGTCCAGTCTTCAACATTTGGGAATAGGAAAAAAAAAAAGTCTGCTTGGTTATGTCCTCCTAACACATTCCAATGCCAGAACTCAGAGGCTGTCATTATTACTAACATAAAAGGATAGAGGTTCAGGATGAGAAGAAGAGGGCGAATCTGACCTCTTCTTCATAGCAGAGCTTGGTCGATGTTTATCTAAAAATGGACTGAGAGATGAGTTTATGTGCGTAGGCACATGAGTCTGTCTGAGCTTTGGTAGGGAGAGAAAAGATCAGCCCTGAATGGAGGCAAACATCCACCGAGGGGCCCAGCATTCCAGCTGTGTGACTCGTTCTCACCACACAAATGCTCACGGACACACGCTCGTCATTTCCAAGCTCAGATACCACCGCAGGCATGGAGAATAAAGGGTAATGGACTGACCGGGCTGCACTGCTAGCTTAAGGTAAACACCTCATGTGCTCTTATCTACATGCTTAATTACACGGAACAAACAGACAGGTAATGTCCATACAAATGCAACTATTCTCTGCTTAAGAAGAAAGTCAAACTGAGGGAGTTCAACCTTTCACTGAACTGAACCACAAACTGTTAAGAGTTGCTGAATTCTCAAGGTGGTTTAGACAACAAGAGTTGCCAGGGAAAACAAACCCCAAGCCAAGTTTAATGGCATGCAGGCACGGATCAAAATGTAATTGGACTTTAGCTCAAATTATCCGAGAATCTTTAGAAGTGCTTTTTATTTTGTTACGTAGTCTCTGAAGTGAGTTGATCCCTTCAGATAGATTATCAAAATGTTGAAAATGTACAAGGCTATTTTTTCCACAGTGCAAGTTAAGGGCACAAGCTACAGAGAGAGGGTCAAATAGTCTACTCAGGGAGACTAGCCAGTGGAAGAGATTACAGTTCTATTGGACTGAATTCTCATTCAATAGAAAGACTTTCATACCGGCATGGAAGCTTTAAACTGTCAGTCTGCTTCCTTTACAGCTGTAAGAGCTTTGAGGGATCCCCAGGTGAATTACAACCTGACTGAGCAAATGGCAACACGGTGTCTGTCAGCTGAAGTACTATCATGTTAAGGGATGAGATGGATATTCATCATGTGAGCACTGGATTCATCATAGGGTATAAGCTGGACTTAGTAGCACATGTGGACTTCTGGGCTTCTTCCACCATATCTGGAGGCAAGTGAATGTGAACTTTGCTAAAACATCTGGTTTACTGCTTAACCAATTCTCTATTGTGTTACAAAAAGATTTATCCAGGTGTACAAAAGAAAATCAATGCAATCTCATCCCATTCTCTCTTTCTCTCTCTCTCTCTCTGATAGGGGTGGAAAACAATACAACACACACAAACACTTCACACAGGTCCATCTGGTACTCTTTGTGGGAGATTCAGTTTCCTACCACGCACACACAAATCGTATTAGTGTTAAAAGAGCTGAGGCTGGACTGCAGCTGGTGCTCTGTCTGAAAAGAGGAAGTCGTGTCTGTTCTGTAGCTCTGATAACCTTCAACGTACGCACACATACACGCCACACCATAAAACCGTCAGCACACAGGCATACATTCACTCTCTTCTCAATTCTCAGCAATGATTAGACCAACAGAAACCTGAAAATGTATTTTAAAACGGTATACGTAACCACTAAGATGCTGTGTCCCGTACACTATTGAATCATTACTATCATAACAGGGAAGCGCTGAGCACCAAGACAGAGCACAATGTGTGGTGTTGATTTTAATATTCCTCTCCCTTAAACAAACATCGTGACTCAACTGACAAAAGCCCTGAGGACAGTTTTCCTGAATGAACTGCATAAGCCAGTTTGTCGCATGTTTACCCTTATCATCCATAAAAGAAAGCATATTTACAAAACACTTGGCCAAACTCAGTGCACGTGCCAGCCCTTATGAAGTCGCATGGACTCAAAGAGTGAAAACTGACACACGGTCATGGTATTTTTCACATCCTGCTTTAAAACTAGGATTCTATAAGTATAGAGAGGGGAATAACTAAAAAACAGGAAATGGAAGTGCAAGTGATAACAGGCAAATCAGTCAGTGAGTCAAACTCACGACATCAGGATTATATATTTACTTTGTCCATTGAACTGGAAATCTGTTTCATCATGGGAATATTTCCCTTTTGATGCAAAGATTTACATGTTGAGTGCAAAGAAACTGTATAACTTTGGTTGCTAGTGTTTCAGGAGAAAAAACTTAAGTTTCTGTGTCAGCACCTGCTTAAATAAAGCGTGCCAAAACAGCACACAGCAAATGAATAGAGGATCCCAACTCTGGGATCTCTGGGGAGTGGGAAGTGACAGACAATCAGGCACTAAGGCCCAGGGTCCTTCTAAAATTACACACTACTGGAGGGCTCCTCTGTATACAAGCAGGCATATAAACACCCATAGTGATAGCTGCTGCTCTAAAGGCCATTATTGTCTGTGCAGTCTGTTGCTGCGGCACACGTGCGTAAAAGCCATCCTTTCTTTTCCCTTTATCCATCCCTCTATCTCTTTTTTCTCTGTTGTCCTATTTGCACACGTGTCACTAGAGCAGGGAGACAGATGGTACCCTGCTGACCTCAGGGCCAACCTAATTCAGCACAGAGAGGGTGGATATTTAATACAGACTCATGAGAAACAGGAGATTCGTATGGATATTAAACACACACCAGGATACAATCACTTTCAATCATATATTAAACACAACTGGGAATGAACCCTGAGGATGAGTGGACTTAAACTTATTTTTTTGTTGAAGTCCCCTAAACGGACTCATCCTAGTGACAATACTGTCAGCCATGTTCTATCCCTAACACTGCCTCCACTGCATTAAAACCCCAAATAGGTTGTCTGTGTCTCATTCATGCCATTATTCCATTTGCTAACCTTTTTTCACACCCCACTCTGAACACATGGAAAAGAAAGTGCCATTTCTGAAGAAGGATGTGAGAACAGCCTGGCTCATGTGATGCTGAGTCCTGGAACCAATCACCAAAGGTTCAGAGGACAACAGGAAGTCAGGGGTCAGGCCACTGACCCCATGAATTCCTGTTTTTCAGCTACTGCTTTATTCTTTGACTCTTTCCTCCCCACCCCTCTCACCATTTTCTTTGCTTGGCCCTTTTCCTCTCCTTCAACCCCATCTCTCCCTCTGTCATCCTGTTCCCCTCTGTCTCCCAGCCATTCCACTGAGCCAACACTGCAGGACCTATTTTCATCTGTTTGTCTCCTCCTCTCCATCTGTTAGGAGCACTTATGTTCCCCCTTTCCCCTCTCTTTGCCTTTTCTTCAACCATCTCCAACTACGTTCTCTCTGCCTGACTGTATCTGTATCTCCCTTATCCATTAAGAACAGATCCTCTCTGCCAGTTTAGTTACGGAAGTCAGAGATAGTAACCACATTTCCTAGCCCGGGGCCAGATTAAATATTAAGCCCAAACCTGTCTAGTAGGACAACAAAGCTCTAGGAGCTTTTGTGCCATGTAGAGAGAGGGATCTTTGTGCTGGAGCAAGCAGAGTCTCAGATAAAATACTGCAGAGCTACGTGACTGAGAATATCTAGGGTAGCACTCTACTCTCATGAGTCAAAGTATCAAAACTTTGATGAACCCACTCATGGCATCAATATACCATCAAAATATCAAGAGTGCATGTGATAAACATTTCTTGAGAAACTTCATGCATTTCTCAAACCTGTCTATAAATCATGAAACACATGTATTGGTACTATCCCGCAATGGCATATCTCACTAATGCTATGCTTGTTCTCCCATTTAATCCCTCACCTCACAGGCTGAGTTCATAAGGTACTTCCTGCTGAGTGTCGTGTTGAGCGTGTTGTTATGACTCAGCATGGGTTGCTTCATAAATACAAAGTCACTCCGGCTGGATATGGTGGAGTAGCAGGGCCTGTAGGTGCGTGTGTGCGGATCCTGGGAGCCTCCCACAACCTCCATATAGCGTATGGGTCCATCAGTATTAATCTGCAGGTGCAGGTCCTTGCTGGGCCTCTGATGGTAGCGGCTGGACCTGTGGCGACCGTAGCAGCAGCAGTCAGATCCTCCTATACCTGGGCCACGGTGCCGTAGGCAGCGTACAATGACAACTACAAAGGTGATGAAGGACACAGCTGATACACAAGCTAGAGAAATGATCAGGTACAGGGTGATGTCTGACATCCCAGAGCGGTGGTAGAAGGGTGGCTGACGAGGGCTTGCTGGAGCATCGATGGCCGTGCCCTTCTCATCCACAGTTACTGTAATGTTTACAGAACTGGACTTTGGCGGGTCGCCGTTGTCCTGAATTATGATCATGATGTCATAAGTCGAGCCCCCTTCCTCCTCGGCCCACTTGCGGGCCGTGCGGAGCTCACCGCTGTGGGCCCCAATACGGAACATGCCAGCATTTGGTCCAGGGGCAATGGAATAAAACAGCCATGCATTGTGCCCACTGTCTGCATCCACCCCTACAAGTTTATTTATGAGGTGGCCTGGGCCAGCAGATGGGGGCACAGTGAGCTCTAACCTTTTGTCTTTTGGGTAGGCGGGGTGTACAATCACTGGTGCATTGTCATTTACATCCACCACAAAAACATGTACAGTGACGTTGGCTGTCCGTTGGGGCACCCCTGCATCCCGGGCCTGCACCTCAATACGGAAAGCGTTAAGCTGTTCATGATCCAGAGAGCGCATGCTGTAGATGTGGCCGCTCTCTGGGTTAATGTAGACATAAGAAGAGATGGTTGAGCCCTGGACCATAGTAGGAAGGATGGAGTAGGAGATGCGAGCATTGTCACCTACATCTGGATCGGATGCTGAAACCACAGCGATGGGGGCACTGGGAGCATTGTTCTCTGGGATGTCCACAGAGTATGAGGGCTGGGAGAAGATGGGGGCATTGTCATTTACATCAGAAAGCTCCACCACAAAGGTGATTTGCGATGAAAGGGGAGGGGAACCAGCATCAGTGGCCTTGATGACCACTGTGTACTCTGCCACAGTCTCACGGTCCAGGTTTCCAGCAGTAATGAGGCTGTAGTGCTTTTCATAAGGTGAATTTAGTTTGAATGGCAAACCTGGTTGGACGGTTACTGTAACCTTCCCATTCAAACCAGAGTCCAGGTCCCGTGTACTTATGTACGCTATGACAGTCCCTGGTGCGGAGTCCTCTCTTACAGGACTGTGCACTGATGTCAGTGTCACCTCTGGCGCGTGGTCATTCACATCAATGACGTCCACTATGACGTTACAGGAGCCCTCCATAGCGGGAGAGCCTCCATCTCTGGCCTGCACTGTGATGTGGTATGCAGCAGCTTTCTCATAATCCACAACACCCTTCACACTGAGCTCCCCGCTTTTAGGATCCACACTGAAAAGGCTGCGAACGCCTTCCGGTGTGTATTTACTAAACAGGAAAGATATGTCCCCGTTGCTCCCCGAATCCGCGTCAGTCGCGTTCAATTTCGTTACTAAAGTGCCCCGTGTAACATTTTCTAATAGCCTAACTCTCTTGACCGGCTCGTCAAAGACGGGCGCATTGTCATTTACATCCAGAATTTTAATGAGCAGAAGTGTTGAGCCAGATTTCTCTGGCTGACCCCCATCCACAGCAGTGAGCATCAGGCGAAACGAGGCCTGCGTCTCCCTGTCCAAAGCCTTATCCACAACTAGCTCTGGAAACTTGCTGCCGTCACTCTTAGTTTCCACTTTCAAAATAAAAAAGTCATTTGTTGCGAGATGGTAAGTGCGTAACGAGTTGGTCCCCATGTCTGGATCGTGTGCGCTCTCCAAGCGGAACTTGGTGCCCGGCGCGGCCGCCTCTGATATCTCCAAAGAAATGTTGCTGGTTGAAAACTGCGGTGAGTTGTCATTCACATCCAGGATGTCCACCACGACGCGATGAATGTCTAAAGGATTCTCCAGAAGTATTTGAAGGTTTAATGAACATGTTGAACTTAGTTCGCACATCTGCTCCCTGTCAATCTTCTGTTTAATTACCAATTCTCCGGTCGCCTGCTTTACCTCAAAATACTGCGTTGTGGATTCAGAGACCACCCGTAGCCTCCTCTGAACAATCCCCTCAGCAGTGAGACTCAAATCTTTAGCGATATTTCCAACGACAGAGCCCGGGTTTAGTTCCTCCGATACAGAATAGCTGAGCTGAGCGGACGCAGAGGAGAGGCAGGCGAGATAAAAGTAGAGCCTCCACAGCCTCCCTCCTCCGGAGCGCTTCCTCTGTCTGGAGTCCATTGTGCTGCGCTCCGAGGATCGGAGAACGGGAAAGTTTTCAACTTCTTCTTTCACCGTAACGTATCCATAGTACTGTTAAAACGAGGCTGCCGGGCGTGATAGTAAACATTTCCGCTTTAAAAACAGATCGATGGGAAGTTTTGAAGTGATCATGACGGCCGTAGTTTAAAAGAAAAACGAGAACGAAAATCAGAGTACTTTCAGCCTCCAGTGAAACTCTCTGCTCTGTCTCCTCCGCCTCACTCCCCTCGTGGGCGGGGAGAGGCCACAGAGGCCTACCCTCTCATTGGAAGACAAGGGGTGGACCAGCTCTGTCACACAGCTCACACACAAACACACACATACACATACACTCACACACAGGCTGAAAACTCTTCAGTGGCTTCACTTCCACTGGCAAGCAAGTATCAACTTATTCTCATTTTAAAGTTTGAGAGGACAATGAGATTTGAATAACAGAGGGAGGAATACGTTATGACTGTGAAAGATGAAATTTTACAAGATCCAAGAAAGAATAAATATGAAGGATAGATGTTATCTTACTGGGTAAGATTCATTGAAAGATTTAGTCACGTGCTCTCATTGAGAACTCCTCGCAGTCAAACTTAGGCAGCTGTTATTTATAGCAATGCTGTTTGTATCCGCAGGGGGGCATGGTTTCCAAAGTGGGTTTCTTTCTTCTCTGAGTACCTAAGAGGAAAGTTTGTCTTTACTTTGTTACGAAGCCCCATTCAATCTACAAAATGTTTGAAAGTTCACGGTAACTACAGAACTGCCACGCTGCACACAGTTTGAAGATTCAAGCTATGTAGCCCCAAATTAGGAGAAATAGTATTTTGTTCCATGAGAAGCAGCAAAAATAAGTGTCGTATAAATTGGACAATGGAAGGGGATGGGAAGAAACATAGTGATGAGACCAGTATCACATCATCTTAGTACGGCACACCCAAGGTGTATGTAAACCTATTTTATTTTAATCTATAGCTAAAGTGAATGAAATGTATTATGAGAAATGTGCTCTGTCATGGAGCTTAAGAAAAGGAATTACAACCACCCTAGTCCTGACCCCATGTTAGCAACGAAAAACTCCCATTTATACCGACTTTGTTCCTCGATGTGGTTTCTATTGAAGAGAATCAGTACACACATTTCCAATGGTCACCTATAACCAGGCGATAAATAATCCAGCATTGATAATGAATATATAACTATATATGAAGACAAACTTAATTGGTGGGAATCTTTTAGTCATCTTTTGATTTAATGATATAACAGTATCATGTCAGTCTACTTTTGTTCTCTGCTCACCTGCTGGCTCTCAAAGGTCCAGGTGCTGTCGGGTAAAGACGCATCCAGGACACTGATCACCTCCTTAAAGTCAGTGGTGCTGCTGGGTTTTATCAAAGTGAAATCACTGTACTCTGACATCGGAGACATACAGGACCTGAAGGACTGACTCTGAGACAACATGTCTCCTCCCAGGACCTCCACGTACTTTATAGGTCCGTCAGTGTTGAGCTGAATCTGCAGGTTTCTGTTGGGGTTCTTGTAATCATCACAGTCGCTCCGTCTCATGCAGCAACTCCCGCTGCTTCTGCTGCTCCTGATGCATTTAACCGCTAAGATGAGAAAAGTCAGCACAGACAGCACGGACACCGAGGCCAGAGACAGAATCAAATAAAGGGTGATTCTGCCGTTTTTCTTGCTGGGCTCGGACGCTTTCTGTCGCAGGTCTAAGATGGGCTCGTGGAGGCCGTCCTCCATCAGGATGGACACCGTGACGGTGGCGGACTGGACCGGTTCCCCGTCGTCCTTGACCTCTATAAGCAGCCTCTGAGAGGAGTCGTCCTGCTCGGACACAGCGCGTTTAGTCCTCACCTCCCCTGTGTACAGATTGACAGTGAACAGAGAGGCGTCTGTGGCCTCCGCCAGTTTGTAGGAGATCCAGGCGTTATGGCCCGAGTCAGCGTCCACGGCCGTCACCTTGGTAACCAGGTAACCCGCTTTAGCGAAGCGGGGCATCCTCTGATGAGAGAGGGAGCCCAGGGCAGCGGAGGAGGGGTAAATAACAGCGGGGGCATTGTCGTTCTGGTCCAGGATAAAAACATGGACGGTGGCGTTGCTGCTGAGAGACGGAGAGCCCTGGTCCTTTGCCTGAACCTGAATCTGAAACACCTTCAACTTCTCATAGTCAAACGAGTGCATGCTGTAGATGCTGCCGTTATCTGAGTTGATGTAAACATAAGAGGAGACAGACACGTCCTGCACTTTAGAGTCCAGGATAGAGTAAGAGATTTTAGCGTTTTCACCAAAGTCCAGGTCAGACGCTGATACTGAGTACAGTATAGACCCTGCTACTCCATTCTCCTTTAGATAGACATTATAGGAGGGCTGAGAGAATATAGGAGGGTTGTCATTCACATCAGTGACGCTGACAGGTATTATTTTCTTACTGGACAGAGGAGGAGAGCCTGAATCAGTGGCTGTTATTTCAATACTATATTCTGAGATATTTTCTCGATCTAAAGCTCCACCAGTAACCAGCGCGTAATTATTAGAAAAAGATGGTTTCAGAGTAAATGGAGACCATTTGGGGAGCTGTAATATTACTTTACCATTGTCACCGGAGTCAAGGTCTCGTGCACTGATCAAAGCTACTACAGTGCCACTTGGTGCGTCTTCACGGACTGGCTTTGGCTGAGATGTGAAAACGATTTCTGGAGCATTATCATTAAAATCTGTAACATCAACCTGCACGCGACAGTGACCCTCCATTTCAGGGCTGCCTTTATCTTTAGCTGTTACATCGATGTCATATGATTTGGTAGTTTCATAGTCTAACTCCCCTTTCAGTGTGATTTCACCCGTTAAAGGGTTGATATCAAAGACTGACAATACAGAATCTGGTGTCCGAGAACCAAATGAGAATTCAATTTCACCATTTAAACCTTCATCTGCATCTGTCGCTTTGGGTTTTATAATAACAGCGCCCTTAATACTTTTTTCACCAAGTGATACTTTGTAAAGATTTTTTTCAAATACTGGAAAATTATCATTGTTGTCAAGCACAGTTATAGTTATTTGTGAGGTTCCAGATCTGACCGGGTTCCCGCCATCTAAAGCTGTTAGTAATATTTTGTGAACAGCTTTTCTCTCTCGATCTAGAGGCTTTTCTAAAACAAGTTCAGGAACAGTCTTACCACCCTCTATTTCTTTTATTTTAAGTGAACAACAATCGTTTTTACTAAGAGTATATGATTTCAGTGAATTGCTCCCAACATCGGGGTCCGTTGCGCTCTCCAAAGGAAAGCGCGTGCCCACGACTGCTAATTCGGCTATTTTTAAAGATAATTCATTTGAAAGAAAACTTGGAGAATTGTCATTAATGTCTCTTATTTCAACCTCAATTCGGTGTAACTGTAACGGGTCCTCAATGACCACTTGCAGAGGTAGAACACAGCTGGCGCTTTGTCCGCATAAAGCCTCTCTGTCTATTCTGTCATTCACCACCAGCTCGCCCTTCCCCGCATCCACATTGAAATACTGCTCACCAGCCTCAGAGGCGACACGCAGCTTACGGTCAAAAATCTCTGATAGTCCTAAACCCAGATCTTTTGCTAGATTTCCTACCACAGAGCCCTGTTTCAGCTCCTCCGGGATGCTGTAACGAGTCTGTCCGCTTATTGTACTCCACAAGAGAAAGAAATGATGCCACCAAAGCGCCTGCCACCTCCAGTCTCGGTATCCCATTGTCTTTCTCATCACTGATTCAGTAAAATACATCATTTCCACTCCACAAGAACAAAGGCCATTGAGTCAAAATCCGTACTCCGACAGCGTGGACATAATCCGTTAAAAAGATGCATCTTCTTTGTCAAAAATGTAATTCAAATATAACCTTATACTCCGAGTATATGAGCCATTTACCTACTCTCCTCCCACCCCAAGCATTGTGGTTTGGTGCTGAAGCTGCATGGGATGGGGGAGGGAGTAGATCTCTTTGTACAGTTCTCACTGCTATTGGTGCACAGCCTCCATCTCTCTCATCCAATGAGAGGAAAACTGAGCAGCATCGTTAAAGACACACTAACCCACTTTTGCACTGTCATCACAGAGCAAGTGAACCACCAGGAGAGGCTGATTAACATTCACACGACTTATGTAAATGAAATGTACGTATATGTATTAAAATATAAGCCCGTGTATTTAAAAAATATATTTACTGTTAACATTATATTTCACTGAAACCACCAGTATTCCCCTCAGCTTTGATTGTTAATGTGTAAATACCACCATTTTTAGATACAATGTCCAGTAAATGTAATGAGTAAAATTGGTCATTAAAGGTATTGGTTACATGTTCATGTGTTTCCACTGTTACCCCCTGAGTATAGGTCATCAACTACAATCTGCTCTCCTACCCACAGTACGCCCTATAGGTCAGAGTCGCTGTTCACCTCTGTGGTGCTGAAACGCTCAGCTCGAAAAACGATTCAATATCCAACGCACTTTTCAGCTGCTGTGGCACAAAATATGTTCAAGTTCATTAGACAAACTGCACATTTTAATTTGGGGATATATATATACACCTCTGTTCATCTCACTGCTTACCTGCTGGCTCTCAAAGGTCCAGGTGCTGTCGGGTAAAGACGCATCCAGGACACTGATCACCTCCTTAAAGTCAGTGGTGCTGCTGGGTTTGATCAAAGTGAAATCACTGTACTCTGACATCGGAGACATACAGGACCTGAAAGACTGACTCTGAGACAACATGTCTCCTCCCAGGACCTCCACGTACTTTATAGGTCCGTCAGTGTTGAGCTGAATCTGCAGGTTTCTGTTGGGATTCTTGTAACCATCACAGTCGCTCCGTCTCATGCAGCAACTCCCGCTGCTTCTGCTGCTCCTGATGCATTTTACCGCTAAGATGAGAAAAGTCAGCACAGACAGCACGGACACCGAGGCCAGAGACAGAATCAAAT
>CAEMYA010001339.1:2259578-2271864 GCA_903131615.1 Diplodus sargus
CCTGAACCTGAATCTGAAACACCTTCAGCTTCTCATAGTCAAACGAGTGCATGCTGTAGATGCTGCCGTTATCTGAGTTGATGTAAACATAAGAGGAGACAGACACGTCCTGCACTTTAGAGTCCAAGATGGAGTAGGAAATCTTCGCGTTGTCGCCAGAATCCGCATCAGCTGCTGACACTGAGCACAAAATGTTCCCCGGAGGATAGTTCTCCTTTACATAAATGACATAAGAAGGCTGGGAGAAAACTGGTGGGTTGTCATTTACATCTAACAATTCAACAAGTATCACCTTGTCACTCGATAAAGGGGGCCTTCCAGAATCAGTAGCATGTATCCTGACACTATACTGGGCATTTTTTTCACGGTCAAGTGGCCCATTCGTCACTAAAGAATAATGGTTAGAGACCGATGGATTTAACTTGAAGGGGGATTTAGAAGACACGCTCAACTTGATCTTGCCATTGTCGCCCGAATCTGGGTCTTTTGCACTTATCAGTGCAATAACTGTTCCGATTGCTGAATCTTCGGGAACAGGTGTCGTTAAAGACGTAACAACTATTTCAGGAACATTGTCGTTAATGTCAACTACTTTTATTTCGACACTACAATGTCCATCCATCTCAGGATTTCCTTTGTCTTTAGCAGTTATGTCAAATCTATGTAAGGGGTTCGTTTCATGGTCTAAAATCCCTTTTACAAAAACAGTACCAGTAGCTGGTTCAATATTAAATAATGATAAAGTCAGATCTGTAGTTTGCTCTGCAAAATAATATTCAATCTCTCCATTTAGTCCTTCGTCTGCGTCTGTAGCTTTAACATGCAATATCTCTGTTCCAGGTGTTGCCTTTTCGCTTACATTAGCTTCATATACCTGTCTCTCAAATTGCGGAGCATTATCATTGTTGTCAAGTACTATGACTTTTATATCAGAGGTCCCTGAACGCACCGGATCTCCACCATCTACAGCAGTGAGAATAAGATTGTGTACAGGCAGCTTTTCTCTGTCAAGTGATTTTTCAAGGACCAGTTCAGGGATCTTTCTTCCATCCTTGAGGGTTTTAACAGTCAATTTGAAATTGTCATTTTTGCTGATGAGATAAGAGCGTACAGAGTTGGTGCCTACATCGGGATCCTGCGCACTTTCCAAAGGAAACCGCGCGCCTGGATTTACCAGCTCTGCAATTTGCAACACTTTGTCTTTATTTAGAAAACTAGGAGAATTATCATTTGTATCCTGTATTTCAATTTCGACTCTATGCAGCTGCAGGGGGTTATCTATTACTAGTTCCAAAGGCAACAAACACGACGGTCTTTGTCCACACAGTTCCTCCCTATCTATCCTATCAATCACCACCAGTTCTCCCTTCCTCAAGTCTATGTTGAAATACTGCTTACCAGCATCCGAGGTGATCCGCAATTTACGTCGATACAGTTCAGATACAACCAAACCCAGATCTTTGGCTAGATTTCCTACCACAGATCCCTGTTTCAGTTCCTCCGGGATGCTGTAGCGAGTCTGTCCGTCTATTGTACTCCACAAGAGAAAGAAATGATGCCACCACAAAAACACCTGCCATACAGGCAATTTGTTCCACATTATTCCTCGCTCCATAAATCCCATATCGCTTCGTTCCAATCCCAACTTCTCAACTGAGTGAATAAAAATGGTCTATAATCCAATGTAGACGCCTCCTCATACATAACAGAGACATTCATGCTTTGTGTCTGCCTGTGCATCCCTCTCCTCCTGTGCAGATCATTGTAATGGGTACGACGCTGAGGCTACTAGCTGGGAGAGAGTAGATCTCTTTGTACAGCTCCGATTTTCATTGGCGGACAGAGTGTACCCATTTCCACCAATCGTGGCATCAGTGAACGTCTACAGAGCAGTGACGCAAAAATATGATGCATAGAGAAGGCATCCTGGTTATTGTGGCTCCATCACATGAAATATCAGTATACTACTAAATACACAGTCTCGAAAGACAGCCTACAATGTTCCCTTATTGTTTATCTGACAACATAGATATGAATACTGTATAATACATTAATCATGAATCAAAGCTGTAGAAAATAGATGCCAGAATAGTGTCTTATAAATAATTGAATGACTGATCATTGTAGGATCACTCATCTAATGCTTTGTGTTAATCCATTTACCCTCCTGCCTCTGAATACCTGCATGCATGCACATGCCTTTGTGGCTGACAAGGCTCTTCGTTGCCTTCCTGTGGCCAGAGAAAGCCAATGCAGCCTGCCTACGTCATGACGTCTTCAATGCTCTCAACGAGCCTCAGAGAAATAATTATGTCAGCAGCCAACGTAAAAATACCCGTATGGAGGTCTGTAGAGCAAAGGAAAAGGGAGGGGCGGCGCAGATGGTGTGGGAAGGCATTTACTCCCGTTTTGCTTCTCTCTGTCTCTCTCCCACAGACAGACAGATATCATATATAAATATATAAGTGTGTGTGTGTGTGTGTGTGTGTGTGTAAAGAGAGAGAGAGAGAGAGAAAGAGAGAGAGAGGCAGACAGACAGACAGACAGAGAGAGAAGAGGAGAGAACGAGAGAGTGCCTTCCTTATCAAAATACACTATGATTATAATTAGAATATATATGACATATAGGATATAGGACAGATTACAGTCTAATATACTTGTAGATAATTCATAGATGTTTAATCGTCACTAACAATCGGGGATAATATGACATATTCAATAAAAATAAAGCTAAACACGCGGAATTCGGTGCTGCGGATGATAAAACAAAAAAACCAATACTAACGTATTCAAATCAAAACGATCAAAATAAAAAAATAATCTCAGTAAGGTAATAAGTATGCAATAGTCTTCTGCTCTGAATGGAGGCGGGCGACAGAGGGAGATGTGGAGAGGCAGTGTAGAGAAAGGCAGAGGGAGGGGGAGAGCGCCGAGCTGATTTCAGCACCACACGTGTGGACAGCGCCACACAGGCGGCCAACTGCTGCTGCTGCAGGCTGGAGAGGCAGCCGGCCTTTTTACACAGGCTCTCACTGAGGACAGCGAGCAGCCAGGACCACAACACAATTTCAACCTTCTTTCTACTTACTCTGAATACAGGAACAACCACAGGAGTAAATTTTATTGCAGTAAACACATTACATTAAATATTATAATAGTAAAATATGCTCAAGGATGTACTGTCAGACTTACGAAAAATCAAGTTTGGATGAATATAAAATATATTAATGTGCTAACTTGATACTTCTATTTTGTTTTATCAATGAGATGAGGAAGAGAAGGGGCAAATTTCAGATGCCAGATAATGAGATCATTTTAGGTTAAATTATGAAATCGGTGTAATATTTTTCTATGCTATTTTGCTTATAGTCCTGGAATGTCATTTCCATAAAGAAACACACAAAAAGGTTTAATTCTGATGAAACACTTGTATGTATTTAAATGTCATGTTGAGCTTCATATAGCTCAGTGTCCAGTGTTGACTGACAGTAGAAAGTGCTGGGCCTGCATAAACTAACATGGTTTAATTTCACACCTTACTGATATTTCACTTCCATTCATTTATTCATTCAATTATTATTCACACCATCTTGTGCTGTGCAGGCTGGAGCCTATCCCACTACACGCAGGACAGGTCACCAGTTTAGCACATGGTAAACACTCATCAACAAGCATACACACAAGGTCCACAAAATGGATTCAAACTTGTTTTGTCAGTTTGCATATTATTCATATTCATTCAGTCATTGATCAATATGAAAATGACTGCAGTTAATGCGTACTTTTAGTTAATACCATGTACCAGGTGAGCTGAGAATGAATGATAAGAAAGTCACATGTAAGCTATAAAGCAATTAAATATAAGAGATCATCTGTAAATACAACCCAACATATATTTAGGTTATGTTAAGACTACTACGTTAGATGTCAGTGTGTTAAATCAGTTGTGGGGTTTGTTTACAGCTGTAGTGTGCCGTGTTGGTCTGCATTATATAGTCTTTTCTAGTATTTGTCTAGTTCAGTTCACATATATATCTGCCAGATGAAGTTCACCTGAAAATGAAAAGTCAGTCATTGTCTATTCACCCCCATGCAGATAGAAAGCTAGTGGTTCATAGACAACTAAACATTTCTGGAGCTTGATGACAAAACAATGTTGCAGCATTCTCCTAAAGGTGGATGGGGACTTGTTCTCAGGGCTTCCGAAGACTTGGATCACACAGGACCAGCTGTATGGAACCATTGTATTTTTATTTTGAGTTGTTTGTTCAAGGTTTAAAACAAGTCCTCATCTACTCAGTTGTTTTTGAGCATGCTGCAATGCTGTTTTGCTGTGAAGCTCCAGAAATGTTTGGTGGCCTAAATCATTTCATCTGACTTTCCACTGGAATGGGCATAGATAGTGACTGAATTATCATTTTTGAGTGTAATCATCCTTTAAGCTCACACAGTCAAACACAACAGTCCTCAATAATTCTGTGGAGATATTGTGGTAGTAATAGTAGTAGTAGTAATATTTGAGACAGCTTTTGTTGGAACTGTTTTGGAGAGGTGTTAATGAAACTGTAGGTTAACTTTCAAGGCTGCATTTTGTAATGCTGGTGTTGCACTGTGTTAAACTCATAAGTGTTTCTGTTCATTTGTCCACCCTATCTATACCAATGAATGTAACAGAAACAACTCTCTTGACATTATCACACAGTTGAATCAACACCTCTTTGAAACAGTTTTGACAAAAACAGATCATTATAACTTTCACAGTTTTTCAAGGTTGGATGTATTGGAGGACTGATGTATTAGGCTGCATTAGTTCTAATCTAGGTGTACCCAATACACTGGCAATTGAGTGTATGAACACACCTTACCATGTAATAAATAACATAACTTTTTTCCTACGATATGTCTAATGTCCTCCTGACATGCTATGTTTGTGCCACATTGTTAAAACAATTTCTGTGCTGTTAGGGTTAATTTGTCTTGTTCTTTCTTTAATCACTGCATTGTAACCTTTTTTTAAATAACTGTAATGTGCTGCTTTATGATTGACTAGATAAAGTGGATCCAAGATAAGTAAAGACAGTATTATCATTGTAACTTTATTCTGGCAGGAATTACTTTAACAGCTGGTATTCGCTGCTAATACTTTCTTTAAACCACGTAAGCCTGTTAGTAAGGAGAGCTGTTCAACTTATTCCATTGTCTTGCTCAAATGAGCACTGATGAAGAGTGTATGTACAAAGGAGCAAGAGCACTGATTTAAAGTATTCTCAGATTACAAAGTACAGTCTAAAAGTTCAACTTATCATTTTACATCCAAAAATGAATGTTAAAATTCAATTACAGTGTAGTTTATCAATTGTGTTCATGTGAGAATGAGTGTAATTGAGTGCAACAGCCCAGCCAGAAAAAACACATCAGACCACTCACACTCATTCATGTTGTCAACAAAATGTCCGTCCATCAACGCCTGATTGAAGCAATCATCAGTGCTGAAAGATGTGTTGTGATGTACGTGAACAAATTTGTTGCTTGTGGAAAATCTGATTAGCTGCTTGAGCAAGTGCCAATGCGTAATGTTTACACAGTGTAAAACATGTCACCGCTATGTCTGTTTGATTTCTGTTCCTGTACGGTGATCTAGAGTGTGCTGTTCTGTCGTCAGTGCATCAGTAATGTGTGCTGTGATATAGATGAAGACTGTTTCTTACCTTATTTGGTGAGTTGGGAGTAAACAGGAGTCAGGGAGGAAACAGGAACAGCCACAGGCAACAAAGGGAACGCATGAAAGAGAGGAACAAGAGAGAAAGGAAGTTAGTTAGACTGGTGGTCAGCATACAGAGTCTGGCTTTGGGAGGAACAGAAACACAAATACTTACCATGTGGCTCCCCACAAATGGGGTTGTGAATTTGTGTGGTGATTGAATGAGTATGGAATTTCTGTTTATTAATGATAAATTGACTCTCACAAGCAGACAAAAACAACCCGCTGTGAGTGCACATAATCTGTTTAAGTTAACAAATGTGGAAACAATTATGTGTTGTTTGATCAGCTTCTGGTAAGTATGATAATAATAATAAGATTGAGCGCCCGTCAGATTGTAAGGTAAAAAACATAAACCAAGCTGGGTGTCAATCCAGGTCACATAGCCTGAAGTATCAAACCCTAAAAATAGGGAACACATTGCCATATGAGTGTGTTTGTGTGTGTTAGTGAGTAAGAGAGAAAGATGGAGAAAGAGAAAAGAGCTTACGAGAAACTGTTATAGCGTCACCGTCCTTGTAAGAGAGCTGATTATTACAATTTACATTTTAAAAAAGTTGGGACGATGTGTGAAACATAAATAAAACAGAATGTGATAATCTTGCAAATCCTCTTTGATATGTGCTCAATTGAAACAGTACAAAGACAACATGCTTAAGGTTTTAACTCATTAACTACATTGATTTTTGTAAATATACGCCTATACTGATTATGATGCCACCCATGTTTCAAACAAGTTGGTACAGGAGCAACAAAAGACTGAGAAATGTGTTGAATGCTCCAAAAACGACTGTTTGGAACATTCCACAGGTAAACAGGTTAAATTGGTAACAGGTGACAGCATCATGATTAGGCATGAAAAGTGGCATCCTCTGAAATCTCAGTCTCTTTCACAAGCAAGGACAGGTCGAGGTTTAGCACTTTGTGAAACACATGATATCAGGGATATCACTACATGAGCCTGGGAACATCGTTGTCTGTAAAGACAGCTCCTTCGAAAATGATTGCATTCTGTTTTGTTTTTTGTTTTTTTACATTTTTCACACCATCCCATCATATTTGGAATCAGGGTTGTGTGATTAAAAACAAAAGAAAAAAACATTGTTGAGATATACAGAGGCAGTATCTCAGTGGATGGAGTGTGGCTGATATGCCAAAAATGTATCAAGTCATAGTTTTGTAAATCATTTTCAACAGCATTCAGTATAGTATCTGGTTACACTATGTTTTACAATGGGAAAGAGATTTTTTTTTTAAAACAACCCCCTTCTCATTTAAACAAAGGAATGTAAACCATTTCAGCCAGAACCAAAACAATAACACAATCATTACTGAGGGTATTAAAGACTTGGAAAACCCTGTTAACACCACCGATGTATGAATCATAACCCAAATACTGCACTGGTGCACAAAGCCACTACCCTCATCACAACAGCAGGGGGCCTCGAGGCGATGCCCTGAGACAAATTCATGCCTTATTAATGAGATTCTTTGCTGTGTTACCCTCTGTTTGTCACAGCTGATGTCTGCAGTGTCTTTGTGAGAGCAAATGTAAGCATCTTAGACAAAGCAGCAACTGCTTTTAGTTTAAATTGTACACTGTAGGAAATACACCTTTTGTAGTGAAATATTAGGTAGTAGCACAAGATTACAGTGTTGGTCCAAAAGCCACATGCAAAATAAACAGGTCAACCAGGAAAATTAGGATTAAAAAAAAAACAAAACAAAAAAACAGGACAAAAAAGGCCTTTGTTCCTTTCTGATAACAGAAAGATTTCAATAATAATTTGGTTCATTTCAGCCTCAGTATTAGTCAATATACTAATTATGGACATGGGTTTGCTGAAACTAGGGAAGGCGAAAAAAACAGGGCAGCATCGATTAAAGCAGAAATCAAAAACAGCCATGATCACCCCCGACCCCTCCCTTTTCTCCATCATCAACCACCCCAGGTCTGACGATGCTGCACCTATTTGCCCAAAGCAGGGGTGTCTCCTGTCCTCCCAGTATCAATAAATACACAGAGCCATCACAGCTAAGAGGCTGTATCCACTGCTGATCCCCCTGTGACTCAAAGAAAAGTGGTACAGTCCTGCCTGTGAGTCAGCTTGTTGCTATGGTAACACATCCCACCTCGGTTGCTCGCATCCCACCCTGCATCATGTGAATTGGCAATGGAGGTATAAAAAGAAAAGAGAGCTACAAAAACAACAGGGAGGATAGATGAGAAGACAGAGGACAGGAAGAGAAACGATGCTAAGACAGACACACATTTGCACACTGATGATATGTTGATCACACAAAGCACATGTTCAAGGACTTCTGGGTGATACAGAATCTCTTGATGAATGGCTTAAAATGACACATAAGAGATCTTTCTTCTTGTCATGACCCACACAGGGATAAAATGACACTCTATGGCGCATGGTGTCTTTTTATAGACTAAACAAAATGTCCTACACTGAGCAATCTCCCTCTCCCTTTCTCTCTGTGTCTTTCTTTCTCTGCAGCAGAGTGGTGCAGCTGGAGAGGGGGAGGGGAGGGATGCAGAAAATGAGATCAGGAGGAAAAAGGAAGACTGTTGGAACCTGAGAATGACTGCTGAACAGAGGCCACCCAGTTTTAGCTACAATTTGTCACAATGTTGACCACCGTGATTGAGTAAAGAGCAATTCAAGTAAATTACTTATTCCCAGTTAGGATGCAAAATAATAAAAGTGAATAAAATCCATCCTAATAATATTATGTAACTACAATATCATAATTTAAATGCACTAAAGCTTCATTGTTAAAGACTTGCAAGGCTCTGTCCTTCCAAATCACATTAAAAGTACTGGGGTGTGGAACTTGATATGGATTGATTTGAACTTGTGTTTGAGTAGGAGAAACAAACACACACATACAATCATCCTACACTGATATCAGAATGAAAGGAATTTTACCTTTGAGTATATATGTTACTACAGCTAAAGCTAACTAATGTGGCTAGGTTTCTGGGTCTTTGTGTGCTCAACATGAGTTTGGCATTGCCCCATATTAAAGTGTTCGAGGTAATCCCTGGTGTAATCCTTCCCAGAGAATCAGCCAATGCATAAACTCCACACTTCCAACCCCCAAGACACTGACACACAAACCAAAAGATGACATCTTTTGTATGTTTTCTTAAGCAAACTTATATCTGGTTTACCTGACTTCATGCAAAGAAGGGTACAGTCAAATATACTATGCATGTGTTTGCTTGTATTCTTTTTTTAGTTTTCTTGCAAATAAACTGTGTACAAATCTATGATCATCTTGTCATCAATCTAATGCACCTGAGGAATACAGTAAAATTAGGATCTGCATTATAGTAATCAACAGATTTGCCATCCCTACATGTTTGACAAAGAAACATGTCAATTACTGTTACATGTAAACAAAGTCAGGATTAGAAACAGAATAACTTTGTGTGGGAGGACGCTGAGGCTCAAGTTAAAAGATCCTCTTAAACTGCTCTGCCCCATCCTGTACAAGTTCAAGTGCACCCTTTTGTATAAAGCAACAAAACAACAGCCCCAGTGGGACAGGCAGCAGCAGTCATCAGTGGAGAGAGTCCTATAAACTGGGGCTATGCATATACTACTGCTTTTCCTCTGTTCATACCATTTTCAGTGTATTAAAGTGTAGCATGGCTGCTTTGTGCTAATTAAGTCACAGCCAAAGGTCTCAGATATCTGGGATATCTTATAAACAAAAACACAATGAGGGGCTAGAGTAGAAGCATTAACCACATCCCCAAACACACACAGTGCACAGTATGTGGATGAGCCCCAACGGCATACACATGGACACACAGCTGCTCACCAGACAGCTCGGCTAAGAAGGCGGGAAACCTAAACAAGAGCCGTGGGCCTGTGGGAACCAGAAGCTGCTGCACGTGATTATAGTTTTGTGGCCAGTAACAAGTCGAGCAAACTGATGATCGGGGCTTTGTGTAGGATACCAAAATGAAGGATGAAAGCTTCACGGTAGGGTCCTCAAAGAGGAGAAGATAAAACAACAACACACTGAAGAGGTAGAGGGCATGAAACAGGCTGAACCATTTAGCTGCCTGCTAAAACGTTTCTGTGAGCTTTGACCCCTATGGAGACACTGCCCAAAAGAATTTATGGTACTCCGTAAAAACCTGCGCCACTAACAAACCTGAGAAAATGAGACATTGTGGTTTAAACACAGTTGAAACAGGTAAAGCAGTCACAGATGTGGGCGGATAATGATGACAAACTGCTTCCAGCGGATATGGGGGTTAACACTGTTAACCTGGGTTTATGCCTTTAGTAGTTTCTATTTTCACATGCACACACCCCTGAACATCAAGCAGCTTTTACTGCTAAAGCCCATTCACCGCCCAGAGTGAACAGACAAGGCACATTATGATCTAATACTTCCTCTGATGTTTAACCAACCCCAGCAGGCATAACTATAAACAGACCACATCATACGAGCATTTAGTCATCACTCACGCATCAAGCTGGGTCTTTAAATTAATCTTTAAGCGCCTTTTTTGTCGAAAAGACACTAGAAGACAACAGATATCAAACACACACACACACCTGTATGTTCCTCAACACGTGAATATAATGAAGGAAGATTTATACAGGAGGGGGAATATCTAGTCTGTTATTGTGTAACTCTTACTAGCAGCTTATATTATGCTGATTAAAACCATGGTTTCATAGACTTTGTGGACAGCTGGAATTTTAACAAATTCTAGGTCAGTTTTCCTTTGTCATTACACTTTTCTTGTTCAGACACATTCAGCCTCTGTCCTCATTTCTCACATCCCCTTGTCATGTGTTATATAACTAATGTAGATCTCTCTCACTCTCTCTGTCTCTCCCTCTTGTCCATTTCTCTATATTTTATCAAAAATCTCTCATCCTGTCCGTGTCCTTCACCTGACACAACTGTTTCACACATACAGCTTCCCTCAGCCCTGTATTTCAGCACACAAAGAGGTCTGCATATCAAAATGGCTGCCGAGCATAGCACTAACACGAATGCTGCACAGGGATGGTGGAGACTGTGCCGGTTTACCACGTGCCTCTTCCCCTCCCCCGCTGCATCTCTCATCCTCTCCATCACACTGCTTTTCTCCCTCGCTCCAAATCTCCCCAGCACCAGTTGCGATGGTGCCTCTCATCCTCTAACGCAATTTAAACCTAACCTTAATACATTTGATCATTGTCAGTCTTTGTATTCTGTATTGATTTGCATGACCTGCCTTTGTTATAGTTTGCCTGCATCCCTTCCTGATCCCTTTTCTCTCTGAGTGTAGCCCTGCGCCTTTGCCTTAACCGTGTTATGAAGTGAAGTAGGTCACGGAAAAGTAGTGCACTGCGTGGTTGTGTGTCTCTATGTGGAAGCAATCTGGAGCAATGCTGTAGCAGGGATGAAATCCAGAATGTTTGTCCAGAATTGTGGCTTCTGTATTGCTTCTGTACGTTATAAGCAAAAGTGTAATGGGATATAAGCATCAGTAGTCAAACATGATTCTACTTGTTTTGTCAGCATAAAATGTAATTTGTCAATGCAAGACTATGCATAGAGCTGCCAGCACTATATGACAAATGAATCCATATAAATAATTTTCAAGTGACATGAAGGTGGGCACACTATGAAGTCCAATGTTCATAGTTGCTGAACTAGTTCAGTTTTAAATGCAAAATTTCCCCCCAATCCCAAACACAATTTTCGGTTCTTACCCCAAAATATAACTGTAATGAAACCACAAAAAACTGTGAGATTCAAAGAGATACTTGAAGACTATTTTTAGGACGATAAAAATAGTCTCTAACTGGGTTGACGTTCCTGTGAGTATTCATAACAGGTACTTATAGTAAGAGCTATCAGAATAATGAGTGAGCAACAGCAAGACAGAAACACCAAACAAAAATATGGGACCAAGGGGTTTCAAAGAAGCAAGGCAGAGGCTGGTCTCACCTCTATGAGTATATTCTCTGACTCTGCTTTATGTCTTGGCACTGTCCTGGTGGCACTATGGTCAACACTCAGAGTGCTCTGACTGAAGGGGCGGGAGCACTTTATATCACTCTTCCTGGAGTCAGCAGTTCCGTACACCTCATAACTGAACGCTGGCTTCAACGTACCGGTGCCTCCTACGTCTGCGTAAAGGGGCGGGTAGTATGGAATAACAGGAAGATTCCCATTGGATTTGTAAAACATGCGCTCGCGTCTCCATCTGTAGATTTTCACCGATATAATAACCACTAAACACGTGATGAACAGGAAGGACACTACAGCCAAAGCCAGCACTAAGTAAAAAGTCAGGTTGTCATTGTACTCCTTGTCGTGGGGAAAGTCAGTGAACTCCGACAGCACTTCCGGGAAGCTGTCCGCCACCGCCACGTTAACAATGACTGTAGCTGAACGAGAGGGCTGCCCGTTGTCCTCCACTATAACAGTCAGTCTCTGTTTCACAGCATCTTTATCAGTCACCTGGCGGATAGTTCGGATTTCTCCATT
>CAEMYA010001339.1:2316612-2329260 GCA_903131615.1 Diplodus sargus
CCTCTCAAAGACAGGCGCGTTGTCGTTCACATCAGAGATCTGTAAGGTGAGAGTGACGCTGCTGGAGAGGGAGGGCACTCCTTCATCAGAGCAGGTCACACTGATGTTATACTCAGAGGCTCTCTCCCTGTCCAGATCACTGTCAGTTACTAAACTATAGATATTATTACCTGATGTTTTCAGATTAAATGGAACATTATCACTGATAAAACACTGCACTTTTCCGTTTTCTCCGGAATCTAAGTCCTCAATATTTATCATTGTAACAACTGTATTGAGTTTGGCATCCTCTGAAATCACATTTGACTTTGACATTATGTTAATTTCCGGCGTGTTGTCATTTACATCTCTCACATCAACAATTACCTTACAAGAATCCGTGAGTCCTCCGTCGTCGCCAGCACGTAAATTTATTTGAAAATGTTTTGATTTTTCGTAGTCAATGTTCCCAATTAAGGAAACCTCTCCGTTTTCTTTATTTACCTCAAACATTTTTCTGATATTTCCTAACGTATTAGTGATTGAATAAGTTATTTTACCATTAGAGCCCTGATCAGCATCTGAAGCTGTAACAGTGGCTACAACAGTTCCTTTAGGCGAATTCTCAGTAACTGTAGCTTTGTATGTCTGCTGTGTAAAAACAGGAGCATTATCATTAACGTCTAAAACTGTGATGACAATCAGCATTGTTCCTGACATCTGCGGCTCTCCTCCATCTACAGCCGTCAACACGAGAGATATCTGCTCTTGTTTCTCTCTGTCTAAAGGCTTCTGTAGCACCATCTCAACGTTTTTATTCCCATCAGCGTTGTTGTGCAGCTTCAGAGCGAAATTATCTGTTGGTTTTAATTCATATCTATGAACACCATTAATTCCAACATCAAGATCCTCAGCTCTTTCAAGATCAAATTTTGCCCCGGTGATCGCAGACTCGCTAATTTTAAATGCAATTTCACCTTTTTCAAACGTTGGTGCGTTATCATTAATGTCAGTGATCTCGACAGTAACCGTGTAAAACTCCATCGGATTCTCTAAAATGATCTGAAAATGTAAAGCGCAAAGCGCCGTCTCTGTGCACAGCACCTCTCTGTCGATCCTGTCTTTGACGAGGAGGACTCCTCTCTCTCTGTTCAGCTCGATGTACTGGTCGCTGTTCCTCGTGTAGATCTTAGCTTTGCCAGATATCAGACGTTTTATTTCTAAACCTAGATCTTGTGCTATGTTGCCCACTAAAGAGCCTTTCGACATTTCTTCCGGAATAGAGTAACTCACCTGCCCGAACACCGAGTCGAGCAAAAGGAGAGAGACAAACAACAGTACTTGCCGATTCATTGTTCTACCCGAAATGTTCCCACTGAGGCCTCACAGTCTGTTTATATTCCAGAAAAAACAGATATCTCTTATATGTCGACGTCAGAATTTAAACAAACAGCTCCATAATCCACTCGTTAGAAGCAAATCCCTTGCATGTCGAAATTTCTCTTCTTCTTTCAAAAAGATGTTTCGCAGTCAGAAATGTCCGTTCTCTCCCCGTCGAGATCTCTCTGTATTGTGTCGACGTTACATGGGAGGTACTGCTACAACCCTGCTCTCACTCAGCAACACTCTGGTCAACAGCGGCCCTAAGAGTCCACATTATAAAACTGCAGAGCACCAGCTGAAATACAGCTCTGGAGAAAACACTGTACACCATCCGGACATTTCGTTACAATACATCTACTCAAGTAATATCCTGGACAGTCCAAAAGACTGCGAGATGAAGACCTGAGTCATACTCGTCATGTGTAAATAGATCATTACAATAATATATTTAAAAGAGAATAGTACAAGACACGGTATGTCAGATATTGAAGACGTATAAGGGATAGATGGATATGAAATCATATGAAAGAAACAAAAGATAAATACCACGGAATTCAAAGGTCTGTCGACACAATGAGAATTTGGGGCGATAAATGACAAGAACACAGGAATAGATCAATATTTACACTGTCAGTACAGCAGCCGACAGACAAGATACATATGTGTCTGTAGTATTTAGGTCGCTGTCCGCAGTGCTGAAGCGAATCAACTCTGAATGAGAGCTAAAACTCCCACACTGCAGGAGTTTTTGGATAGGACGATGGTATACAACATCTGGAATCTGTTTTGAAAATTTTGATTGACAACGCAATATTGTCGAATACTTTCAGTGGCACTGTTAATATTGTTAAAAGGCGTAATTATGATTATTGCCACTGTTTTCAACACAATCAATACTTTCTTGCAAGAAGACAGGTTGAAGTAAAACTGTTTTGTTTTTTTTAAATTCCTTTAAGGAATGAACAGGTGAAGCTCACCTAAACTGTCTGAAAAAGTTTATAATTTACAAAGTTAGACAGAGAATAAAACCCCACACCCTAAAATCAAAATTAATATATCTAAAAAACAGAAAAAAACGTTTGGATATTTAATAAATGTTAGACATCAAGTTTCACTAAAAAGAAATTGAAGAATCTAAAAAAAGATTGCCATTTAAGAAAGGACAAAAAAAAGAAAACATCCACGTCAAAGCAAGGTAGGCGACAAACAATACCACAGCCGGTCAGTAAGTGAAAATGTAGAAAATTAGGTGCTGTCCATTGTGCTGAAAATGGTGGACAGGTTACAGCAGTCGGCTATGGATGCAGTTTAAAATAAAGGGCATAAAAAGGACATAGAGCTGAAGTTATACTATTTAACTGACCTCTAGAGGAGAGTCTAGTTCGTCCAGGATGCTCTTCTCACTCTGTATCCGCTGCATCGTCCCTGTAGAACTGGGGTCCATTATCAACACGTTCTGACTACCAGCTCCGCCGAACTTACAGTCACTCCTTCTGGAGTCAGTCGTCCTGCACACCTCGTAGTTGTACACGTGTGGGAGAGTCCCTGTCCCCAAAGTGTCTGAGTAACGTGGAGGATAATATGGAATCACAGGGAGACTGGAGTGATACAGGACGCGAGACTGTCTCCATCTGTAGATTTTCACTGATATAATAACCACTAAACACGTGATGAACAGGAAGGACACTACAGCCAAAGCCAGCACTAAGTAAAAAGTCAGGTTGTCATTGTACTCCTTGTCGTGAGGAAAGTCAGTGAACTCCGACAGCACTTCCGGGAAGCTGTCCGCCACCGCCACGTTAACAATGACTGTAGCTGAACGAGAGGGCTGCCCGTTGTCCTCCACTATAACAGTCAGTCTCTGTTTCACAGCATCTTTATCAGTCACCTGGCGGATCGTTCGGATTTCTCCATTCTGTAAGCCCACTTCAAACAGCGCCCTGTCTGTGGCTTTCTGCAGTTTATAGGAGAGCCAGGCATTCTGTCCAGAGTCCACATCAACAGCCACCACTTTAGTCACCAGGTAGCCCACATCTGCTGACCGAGGCACCATTTCAGCCACCAGAGACCCTCCAGTCTGGACCGGGTACAGAACCTGAGGAGGGTTGTCGTTCTGGTCCTGGATCATTATTTTCACACTCACATTATTGCTGAGTGGAGGAGAGCCTCCATCCTGCGCTTTGACGCGGAAGTGGAAATCTTTGATCTGCTCGTAGTCAAAAGAGCGCACTGCATGGATGACTCCACTATCAGCACTGACGGACACATATGAGGAGACTGGCACTCCGTTAACAGAGGAGTCCTCCAGGATGTAAGAAACACGAGCATTCTGGTTCCAGTCAGCGTCTCTGGCTCTCACTGTGAATATAGAGAGGCCTGGTGTGTTGTTTTCTACAATGTAGGCCTCATATGAGCTCCTCTCAAAGACAGGCGCGTTGTCGTTCACGTCAGAGATCTGCAAGGTGAGAGTGACGCTGCTGGAGAGGGAGGGCACTCCTTCATCAGAGCAGGTCACACTGATATTATACTCAGTGGCTCTCTCTCTGTCCAGATCACTGTCCGTCACTAAACTATAGAAATTATTTGTTGATGTTTTTAGATTAAATGGAACATTTTCACTGATAAAACACTGCACTTTTCCGTTTTCTCCGGAATCTAAGTCCTCAATATTTATCATTGTAACAACTGTATTGAGTTTTGCATCCTCTGAAATCACATTTGACTTTGACATTATGTTAATTTCCGGCGTGTTGTCATTTACATCTCTCACATCGACAATTAATTTGCAAGAATCCGTAAGTCCTCCGTCATCACTGGCGAGCAAATTTATTTGAAAATGTTTTGATTTTTCGTAATCAATGTTCCCAATTAAGGAAACCTCTCCGTTTTCCTCATTCACCTCAAATACACGTCTGACATTGTCTAACGTATTAGTGATTGAATAAGTTATTTTACCATTAGATCCCTGATCAGCATCTGAAGCTGTAACAGTGGCTACAACAGTTCCTTTAGGTGAATTCTCAGTAACTGCAGCTTTGTATGTCTGCTGTGTAAAAACAGGAGCATTATCATTAGCGTCTAAAACTGTGATGACAATCAGCATTGTTCCTGACATCTGCGGCTCTCCTCCATCTACAGCCGTCAACACGAGAGATATCTGCTCTTGTTTCTCTCTGTCTAAAGGCTTCTGTAGCACCATCTCAACGTTTTTATTCCCATCAGCGTTGTTGTGCAGCTTCAGAGCAAAATTATCTGTTGGTTTTAGTTCATATCTATGAACACCATTAATTCCAACATCGAGATCTACAGCCCTTTTCAGCACAAATTTTGCCCCGGTGATGGCTGATTCGCTAATTTTGAATTTCATCTCGTTTTTTTCAAAGGTTGGTGCGTTATCATTAATGTCTGTGATCTCGACAGTAACCGTGTAAAACTCCATCGGATTCTCTAAAATGATCTGAAAATGTAAAGCGCAAAGCGCCGTCTCTGTGCACAGCACCTCTCTGTCGATCCTGTCTTTGACGAGGAGGACTCCTCTCTCTCTGTTCAGCTCGATGTACTGGTCGCTGTTCCTCGTGTAGATCTTAGCTTTGCCGGATATCAGACGTTTTATTTCTAAACCTAGATCTTGTGCTATGTTGCCCACTAAAGAGCCTTTCGACATTTCTTCCGGAATAGAGTAACTGACCTGCCCGAACACCGAGTCGAGCAAAAGGAGAGAGACAAACAACAGTACTTGCCGATTCATTGTTCTACCCGAAATGTTCCCACTGAGGCCTCACAGTCTGTTTATATTGCAGAAAAAACAGATATCTCTTATATATCGACGTCGGAACTCAAACAAACAGCGCCATATTCCACTCGTTAGAAGCAAATCTCTTGCATGTCGAAATTTCTCCTCTTCTTTTAAAAAGATGTTTCGCAGTCAGAAATGTCCGTTCTCTCCCCGTCGAGATCTCTCTGTATTGTGTCGACGTTACATGGGAGGTGCTGCTACAACCCTGCTCTCACTCAGCAACACTCTGGTCAACAGCGGCCCTAAGAGTCCACATTATAAAACTGCAGAGCACCAGCTGAAATACAGCTCTGGATAACACACTGTAAATATTCTGGACAATAAGTTATAATACATCTACTTTTATAATATCTTGGACCTTCCAAACGACTGAGGGAGGAAGACTTGAGTCATATTCAGCACGTTTACTGTCAAAATGATTGTAAATATACATTTAAAGAGAATAGACACCCCACTGAAGGCACCGTGTTTATGAGACGTCTCAGGGATGAGTGGATACAAAATCCGATTAAAACACTCAGACTGACGAATAGCTCAGAACACAAAGGTTTCACTATATATTTCAGTTTTGGGGAAAATAAGAAGAGCAAAGAAGCACACAGCTATTAAAACCATGTAAAATGCAGTAAACGGACACGTGTGGATGTCCTATTCATGTCGCTGTCCGCAGTACTGAAGTGAAGCAAATATGAATGAGAGCCAAACACGCAGGACTGCACAAGCTGTTCGAGTTTAGGTCTACAATATCCGGAAAGTAGACCTACACAGGAGACCTAGTAGAAATAATAATAATAATAATAATAATAATAATAATAATAACAATAATAATAATAATAATAATAATAATAATAATAATCCAGAAATTCGTCTTGTCGTTCAGGACGAAATTTTTAGATTAATTACTGTTCCAGAACATGTTTAGTCATCTAAGAATCTCTCTCTCTAAAAAAAAAAAAGAAAGAAAGAAAAGCAACCAGTTTGCACTGTAATGAAGGCAATCGTGTATAGCATACGCTCCCGAGTTTGTTAATTCAAGAAAAACAAGTGCGTTATTGACTACAAACATTGAGAAAACACTGAGTTTAAAAAGTAGTCAAACCTCTAGAGGAGAGTCTGGTTCATCCAGGATGCTCTTCTCACTCTGTATCCGCTGCATCGTCCCTGTAGAACTGGGGTCCATTATCAACACGTTCTGACTACCAGCTCCGCCGAACTTACAGTCACTCCTTCTGGAGTCAGTCGTCCTGCACACCTCGTAGTTGTACACGTGTGGGAGAGTCCCTGTCCCCAAAGTGTCTGAGTAACGTGGAGGATAATATGGAATCACAGGGAGACTGGAGTGATACAGGACGCGAGACTGTCTCCATCTGTAGATTTTCACTGATATAATAACCACTAAACACGTGATGAACAGGAAGGACACTACAGCCAAAGCCAGCACTAAGTAAAAAGTCAGGTTGTCATTGTACTCCTTGTCGTGAGGAAAGTCAGTGAACTCCGACAGCACTTCCGGGAAGCTGTCCGCCACCGCCACGTTAACAATGACTGTAGCTGAACGAGAGGGCTGCCCGTTGTCCTCCACTATAACAGTCAGTCTCTGTTTCACAGCATCTTTATCAGTCACCTGGCGGATAGTTCGGATTTCTCCATTCTGTAAGCCCACTTCAAACAGCGCCCTGTCTGTGGCTTTCTGCAGTTTATAGGAGAGCCAGGCATTCTGTCCAGAGTCCACATCAACAGCCACCACTTTAGTCACCAGATAGCCCACATCTGCTGAACGAGGCACCATTTCAGCCACCAGAGAGCCTCCAGTCTGGACCGGGTACAGAACCTGAGGAGGGTTGTCGTTCTGGTCCTGGATCTTTATTTTCACACTTGCATTACTGCTGAGTGGAGGAGAGCCTCCATCCTGCGCTTTGACGCGGAAGTTGAAATCTTTGATCTGCTCGTAGTCAAAAGAGCGCACTGCATGGATGACTCCACTATCAGCACTGACGGACACATATGAGGAGACTGGCACTCCGTTAACAGAGGAGTCCTCCAGGATGTAAGAAACACGAGCATTGTGGTTCCAGTCAGCGTCTCTGGCTCTCACTGTGAATATAGAGAGGCCTGGTGTGTTGTTTTCTACAATGTAGGCCTCATATGAGCTCCTCTCAAAGACAGGCGCGTTGTCGTTCACATCAGAGATCTGTAAGGTGAGAGTGACGCTGCTGGAGAGGGAGGGCACTCCTTCATCTGAGCAGGTCACACTGATATTATACTCAGAGGCTCTCTCTCTGTCTAAGTCACTGTCTGTCACAACGGTAAAGAAATTATTTGTTGTCGATTTAATGGCAAAAGGAATATTTTCGTTTAAAACACACATGACTTTGCCGTTTTCATTAGAGTCCGGATCTTGTATATTCAGCATTGTCACAACCGTCCCCTGCTTCATGTTCTCTGATACCGTGTTTGACTTAGACATGATGTTAATAGATGGAGGGTTATCATTAGTGTCTGTCACGTCTACGATTACCTTACACGAGTCGGATAATCCTCCCTGATCTGACACCTGAACATCAATCTCATACAGTCTCCTTTTTTCATAATCTACATTTCCACTTAAGGTCAATATTCCGTCATTGGCATCGATTTTAAAGAGACCCGCTGCTCCAGATTTTGGAATCATGTATGTTACTTTTCCGTTATTTCCTTTATCCATATCTGTAGCCCTCACAGTAGTGATTACGGTGCCAACAGGAGCGTTTTCTGTAACACTTGCCTTATACTCCGGTTTTGAACACACAGGCGCGTTGTCGTTGACGTCTAACACAGTTATGATAATCTGCATTGTCCCCGAGAGCTGTGGTTCTCCGCCATCCAGAGCAGTTAGTATTAATGACATATGCTCTTGATTCTCTCGGTCTAATGGTTTCTGTAAAACCATCTCGACATGTTTAGTCCCGTCTCCTCGGCTGACGGTTTTCAAAACGAAATTATCACTGGGTTTTAGGGCGTAGCTGCTCAAGCCGTTTACACCAACATCATCGTCTATGGCTTTCTCTAACACGAATCTAGCCCCAGAAGGGGTTAATTCGCTAATTTCATATTTCTTCTCACCTCTCTCAAATGTGGGAGGATTGTCATTTATATCGGTAATTTCGACCGTTACCGTGTAAAACTCCATCGGGTTCTCCAGGATCATCTGGAAATGGAGTGCGCAGGGCATTGTTTGACCGCACAGAGACTCTCTGTCTATTTTATCTTTAATCACCAGGACCCCTCTATCTCTCTTCAGCTCGATATGTTCTTCGCTGTTACCACTATAAATACGAGCTTTGCCGGACTTCAGTCTTTCCACACTTAAGCCTAAATCCTGGGCTACATTGCCTATTAAAGCACCCTTTGCCATTTCCTCCGGAATGGAGTAGCTGACCTGCCCCTGCGCTACACTGAGAGAGAGCACCGAGAAAAACAACAGCACTTGCCATCCCATCGTTCCCGTCGACACGTCTGTGAAGAAAAACACCCAGAAAATCCTCTGTTTCTCCACCTCAGGCTTCGATTTTGACTCGCAGGTACCGTATTTGGTCTGAAAGATGGCACTTTTACTAAATGGTCGAACAAAGGAATCCTATCGTGTCGTCCTGGCTCATGGCAGCCCCGACTGTTAACTCTGACTCTCTCTATTTCCCAGTGTAACATGTTGAGGTCCAGGGGAGGTACTGCAACAAATGCTTCCTCAGCAACTCGATGGCCAACAGCGTCCCTCTCTGTTCAATGGACTGAACTACATGGCAGATTACTGTGGTAAACCAACTTGAAGGGATTTTAACAAAAGGCAAGAAAGAGGTCAGACCAATCTGCAGAACTGAACTCTAGTATGAGCATCACCACTCATATCTGTTTGCATTACATAGAATGACAAGCATGACCAAAGCTACGGATAATAAAAGTAAAATATGGAGCAATAATACAATCACGCAGGCAGTTAAACATATCACAGAGTCAAAGAGCACAAAAACGACGAAGTGTAAATGATTTTCCAAGTTACTGGAGCCTATTGACTGAAGTGCAGACACACAGCTTTCGTTTGCTCTCTCCGTGGTGCTGAATAATAAAATAAACACTATTTAACTGCATGATTCTTGATGACAGTCTTTACACATGTATGCATAAAGTAATTATTCAAACTGCAGAACACGGAGGGGCTTTCAAATGACACACACATATTCACGGGCAGAAAGGGCAAGTGAGAGAGAGTAGAGAGAGAGAGAGAGAGAGAGAGAGAGAGAGAGAGAGAGAGCGAGAGCGAGAGATCAGAGCGAGAGAGAGAGAGAGAATACACAGGTCGAAATGGTGAAATTAGACGTTTTTCGAGTCCTTATGGCATATGAGCAACACGCATGCTCTGAGCGCTGTCCATGGTGCTGAATCAGGATAACGGCAAAAATGAAGTACAAAACCTTTCCTAACAAGCTAATTTCAATGTGGCAATGCACCGCATTTGGGCCTGGATGATTAGTGGATGTAATTAATATGTATCTTGTGGAAAACTGACCTCTAGAGGAGAGTCTGGTTCATCCAGGATGCTCTTCTCACTCTGCATCCGCTGCATCGTCCCTGTAGAACTGGGGTCCATTATCAACACGTTCTGACTACCAGCTCCGTCGAACTTACAGTCACTCCTTCTGGAGTCAGTTGTCCTGCACACCTCGTAGTTGTACACGTGTGGGAGAGTCCCTGTCCCCAAAGTGTCTGAGTAACGTGGAGGATAATATGGAATCACAGGGAGACTGGAGTGATACAGGACGCGAGACTGTCTCCATCTGTAGATTTTCACTGATATAATAACCACTAAACATGTGATGAACAGGAAGGACACTACAGCCAAAGCCAGCACTAAGTAAAAAGTCAGGTTGTCATTGTACTCCTTGTCGTGAGGAAAGTCAGTGAACTCAGACAGCACTTCCGGGAAGCTGTCCGCCACCGCCACGTTAACAACGACCGTAGCTGAACGAGAGGGCTGCCCGTTGTCCTCCACTACAACAGTCAGTCTCTGTTTCACAGCATCTTTATCAGTCACCTGGCGGATAGTTCGGATTTCTCCATTCTGTAAGCCCACTTCAAACAGCGCCCTGTCTGTGGCTTTCTGCAGTTTATAGGAGAGCCAGGCATTCTGTCCAGAGTCCACATCAACAGCCACCACTTTAGTCACCAGATAGCCCACATCTGCTGAACGAGGCACCATTTCAGCCACCAGAGAGCCACCAGTCTGGACCGGGTACAGAACCTGAGGAGGGTTGTCGTTCTGGTCCTGGATCATTATTTTCACACTCACATTACTGCTGAGTGGAGGAGAGCCTCCATCCTGCGCTTTGACGCGGAAGTGGAAGTCTTTGATCTGCTCGTAGTCAAAAGAGCGCACTGCATGGATGACTCCACTATCAGCACTGACGGACACATATGAGGAGACTGGCACTCCGTTAACAGAGGAGTCCTCCAGGATGTAAGAAACACGAGCATTCTGGTTCCAGTCAGCGTCTCTGGCTCTCACTGTGAATATAGAGAGGCCTGGTGTGTTGTTTTCTACAATGTAGGCCTCATATGAGCTCCTCTCAAAGACAGGCGCGTTGTCGTTCACATCAGAGATCTGTAAGGTGAGAGTGACGCTGCTGGAGAGGGAGGGCACTCCTTCATCAGAGCAGGTCACTGTGATATTATACTCAGAGGCTCTCTCTCTGTCCAGATCACTGTCTGTTATCAGATTAAAGAAATTACTTGACGTCGGCTTCAGTGTAAAAGGAATATTTTCACTGATAGCACACTGAACTTTGCCATTATCTCCGGAGTCTAAGTCCTGAACATTTACCATAGTAACAACTGTTGCTGGTTTAGAGTCTTCGAGAATGACATTAGTCTGTGACATTATATTAATCACTGGCTTGTTATCATTAATATCTATCACTTCAACCGTAATCTTACATGAATCTGTCAGCCCTCCTTCATCACTGGCTTGCACATGTATTTGATAGAAACGTGCCTTTTCATAATCCACATTACTTCTCAAAATCAAATCCCCATTTACTTCGTTCATCTCAAACATGTCCCGTACACCTGCAGCTGTGTTTGAAATTGAATATGTAACCTTTGAGTTTGATCCTTTATCAGCATCTGAGGCACTGACCGTGGTTATAACTGTACCTTTAGAGGCGTTTTCAGGTATTGTAGCTTTATACACCGTCTTTGTAAAAACGGGTGCATTGTCGTTTGCGTCAAGCACTGTAACATGTATCTGTGCTGTGCCAGATAGGTTTGGTTCCCCTCCGTCCACTGCAGTTAGCACCAGAAATATCTCCTCTTGATTTTCTCTGTCAAGAGGTTTTTGTAAAACCATTTCAACTATCTTTTCTCCATCGGGCTGTTCTTTTAATTTCAGAACGAAATTCTCGGTTTTGGTGAGAGTGTATCTCTGCAGACTGTTCATGCCGACATCAGCATCTATTGCCCTCTCTAACATGAATTTGGCTCCGATTATAGCAGATTCGCTTATTTTGAATTTCATGTCAGATTTTTCAAAAGTTGGGGTGTTGTCATTGATATCTGTAATCTCGACAACCACAGTGTATAATTCCATAGGGTTCTCTAAAATAACCTGAAAATGCAAAGCGCAGGGCGTCGTCTGTCCACAGAGCGCCTCTCTGTCTATTTTCTCCTTGATGAGGAGGACGCCTCGTTCTCTGTTCAGCTCGATGTACTCTGCACTGTCTCCTGTAAAAATCCGAGCTTTGCCAGACGTCAGTCGTTTTCTGTCCAAACCTAAATCCTGAGCGATGTTACCGATTAAAGACCCTTTAGCCATTTCCTCGGGAATAGAGTAGCTGACCTGCCCGACCACCGATGTGAGAGAAAGGATTGAGATGAACAACAGCACTTCCCCCCTCATTGTTCTGTCCGGTATTCCCACGAAGCACAAATGCCGTTACAGTCCGATATCCGTCGAAAAGAAAATCTGATGTGCTTCCCCGGAATGTACAGCAGTTTTAAGCGACCGATGAATTACAGTTAAATGCATCCGTCCGTGTCGGTGCTAACGGCTCGCTCACAGCGTTATGTCCCTACTGTCTGTCTGCTTTCCTCTGGTTTTAAAAAAAAAAGACGACGGGGAGGTTCTGTTGAAACCTGCCCCACAATGATCACTGACTGGCCAACAGCGGCCCTACGAGTTCAATTTAAAGTACTCCACAGATTTGAACACAGAGGAAAGCATTGAGGCCCAGGAGCGCAGATAGACCAGGTATATGTCAGCCATTTCACATCATAAGCTGCGCCTTTAAACCGATTCATAGAGGCGCAATTTAACTGCAGAGTTGGAACACATTAATCAGACAACAATATTTCAAGTTGGTGGAAAAACTCATCGAATAAAGCACAAGTAATACTTCCTCTCTTTCTCGCTCACACACACACAAACACACAGAGGGAGAGAGAGAGAGAGAGAGAGAGAG
>CAEMYA010001339.1:2329295-2339497 GCA_903131615.1 Diplodus sargus
AGAGAGAGAGAGCGAGAGAGAGAGAGCGAGAGAGAGAGAGAGAGAGAGAGAGCTGGAAAAGATTATATAAAGAGAAGAGACGGACATCGATTACACGTTGTATCATTAAGAAGACACTAGAACAATTTTAAGACAGTCTAACCTCTAGAGGAGAGTCTGGTTCATCCAGGATGCTCTTCTCACTCTGCATCCGCTGCATCGTCCCTGTAGAACTGGGGTCCATTATCAACACGTTCTGACTACCAGCTCCGCCGAACTTACAGTCACTCCTTCTGGAGTCAGTCGTCCTGCACACCTCGTAGTTGTACACGTGTGGGAGAGTCCCTGTCCCAAAAGTGTCTGAGTAACGTGGAGGATAATATGGAATCACAGGGAGACTGGAGTGATACAGGACGCGAGACTGTCTCCATCTGTAGATTTTCACTGATATAATAACCACTAAACACGTGATGAACAGGAAGGACACTACAGCCAAAGCCAGCACTAAGTAAAAAGTCAGGTTGTCATTGTACTCCTTGTCGTGAGGAAAGTCAGTGAACTCGGACAGCACTTCCGGGAAGCTGTCCGCCACCGCCACGTTAACAATGACTGTAGCTGAACGAGAGGGCTGCCCGTTGTCCTCCACTATAACAGTCAGTCTCTGTTTCACAGCATCTTTATCAGTCACCTGGCGGATAGTTCGGATTTCTCCATTCTGTAAGCCCACTTCAAACAGCGCCCTGTCTGTGGCTTTCTGCAGTTTATAGGAGAGCCAGGCATTCTGTCCAGAGTCCACATCAACAGCCACCACTTTAGTCACCAGGTAGCCCACATCTGCTGAACGAGGCACCATTTCAGCCACCAGAGAGCCTCCAGTCTGGACCGGGTACAGAACCTGAGGAGGGTTGTCGTTCTGGTCCTGGACTATTATTCTGACTGTAGCCACTGAGCTCAGAGGAGGGGATCCAGCATCGCGAGCAGTCACGTTAAACTCAAACCACTTGATTTGCTCATAATCAAACGACCTCACTGCCTGAATGACGCCATTTTCTGAATTGACTGACACTAATGAAGACACAGCAGCTCCATTAATCTGTTTCTCCTGCAGAAAGTAAGAAACTCGAGCGTTTTGGCCCCAGTCTGCATCACGAGCACTGACAGTAAACACTGAAAATCCAGGAGAGTTGTTCTCTGGGACAGTCTTACTATATTCTGACTGATCAAACCTTGGCGGGCTGTCATTCACGTCAGACACTTTAACATTGATGTTTTTACTGCTAGACAGAGGAGGAGAGCCTTGGTCAGAGACGGTGATGGTGATGTTATACTCAGGAACACTTTCTCTGTCTAAGAAGTCCTCTGTCACTATAGTGTAATATCCTGTTAATGAAGACTCGATTTTAAAAGGCACGTCAGAGTTAATGGAGCACTTGACGACACCGTTACCATCAGAGTCTTCATCATCTACGTTAACAACAGCTATAGTTGTACCTGGAGGAGAATCCTCGGATACAGAGTTAGAAAATGACATGAGCTGAATTGTAGGGACGTTGTCATTCTCATCAATTATTTGAATATTAACTTTGCACGTGTCTGTATATCCACCGTGGTCACTGGCCTTAATGGCCAGTTGATAAGTCTTTGATTTTTCATAATCCAGTTTACCTGCAACTTTAATCTCTCCAGTCTTAACATTTACTTCAAAAAGCTGCTTCGCTTCTCTGAGGACATGGCCGATAGAATAAGTCACTTCACCATTAACTCCTTTATCTGCATCATTTGCACTGACAGTGGTGACCACTGATCCTACAGCAGAGTTCTCCTTCACTTCAGCTTTATAGACAGGCTGGCTACACACTGGTGCATTATCGTTAGCATCCAGCACAGTGATATGAATACGCACCGTCCCTGATCTGTGTGGCTCCCCTCCATCTGAAGCGAGCAGCACCAGTGTGTGAGTCTCCTCTTTCTCTCGGTCTAACGGGTTTTGTAAAACCATTTCGATAAATGTTCCTCCATCAGGCTGACTCTGTATCTCCAATTTGAAATGATCTGATGGTTTAAGAGTGTATTTTTGAACATCATTAACTCCAACATCAGGGTCTTCAGCACTCTCTAGTGAGAATCGAGTCCCTGCTGCAACACTTTCAACTATTTTTAATTTGATCTCATCCTTTGCAAACGACGGACTGTTATCGTTGATGTCTATGACCTCCACAGTTACACGATAAAGCTGAATCGGATTTTCCAAAATGACCTCGAAGCTGAAGCTACAGGGCGTCGTCTTCCCACACAGCTCTTCTCGGTCGATCCGCTCTTTAATAACAAGAGTGCCTTTGTCTCGGTTTAAATCAACGTACTGTCGGCTTCCTTTGGTAATAATACGAGCTTTACCTGATATGAGCCTCGCCACATCCAAACCCAAATCTCTACCAATGTTTCCGACGAAAGATCCCTCCGCCTGCTCCTCCGGTACGGAGTACCGAGCCTGTCCGCTCACTGAGCTCAGCTTGAGAAGACAAAGAATGGCAAGCAGCGCTGGCCATCGGCCTCTGCGAGCGAAATTCCACAAACAATCCATCATAAATCCAGAGGAAAACACGCAGTGATCGCTTTCAGTGCAACACTGGCGGCAATAAATCCACAAAGTGAAAAGGGAAACGAGTTTTCAGCTGAGAAAATCAACGACAAACGCCAGACGTTAGACGTCGACGGGTCAGACCGTCTTCTTTCTCAGCAGGAAAACAGTGAAACGCATTACAGGGCTGGAACACTGCACTGCTGGTTTACACAGTTAGTCAGTGATGTATCAACAGCGGCGCTCAGAGCCCATCCACGGTAACGTCTGTGATGTGCACAGTGTGGAAATCAGTTTACAGGTTATATTCAAACGTAATGAATACTTTTCATTTCTATTTAAAAAACAATTCTGAAGTCTAATATGAAGAAAGAATTTGAAAGTAAACAAAGATGAGTGTTTAACAAAAAAAAAAAACAATTTGGAAAGAGAGGAGGAAAAAAAGAGTGCATTGAAATCGTCTGTTGTGGTCCATTTGTTATCTGTTGTCAAACGTGTTATTTTTTTTACGCTCAGGGAGTGTATATGAAGTTCTAACTACACCACGACTGTGGGTTTCTGAAATAGATCTAACGAAAATTGGTATAATCAAAACGTCACGGTGCCGGTGTGAATAAAAAATAAATTACTTCATAATTATTGATAGCATTTACAGTAAATTTGAGGGTAAATGTTTGACTTCTGTCAAAAACAACAACCACACTGCGGTTAGTGTGATTGTAATTTAGATTCTGACATTGTACCGTTTGTCAGAGTAATGGGTGAGTTTAGAGCGTCCTTTTCACTACAGGACTTAAATTACGTAACATAGACTTGAATCCATTGACCGTTTCAGCACCATGGACAGTGACACTATGGCGTCACAGCCTGCCGTTCTCGTGCACGTCACTCTAAATACTGCAGAGAAAAGATTACCAGAAGAAGAAGTAAACAAAGAACGAAGGATTAAATAAGTCACTCACCAAAGTTGACATTTGAGAACAGGTGCCTGTCAGTTGCTTTTCCTCCAGCGCTGCATCAGTCCCAGCTCCTTCCACACTCACTAAACTTTGACTCATCGGCTGCATATATTTAATGTCACTCCTTCTGGAGTCAGTCGTCCTGCACACCTCGTAGTTGTACACGTGTGGGAGAGTCCCTGTCCCCAAAGTGTCTGAGTAACGCGGAGGATAATATGGAATCACAGGGAGACTGGAGTGATACAGGACGCGAGACTGTCTCCATCTGTAGATTTTCACTGATATAATAACCACTAAACACGTGATGAACAGGAAGGACACTACAGCCAAAGCCAGCACTAAGTAAAAAGTCAGGTTGTCATTGTACTCCTTGTCGTGAGGAAAGTCAGTGAACTCCGACAGCACTTCCGGGAAGCTGTCCGCCACCGCCACGTTAACAATGACTGTAGCTGAACGAGAGGGCTGCCCGTTGTCCTCCACTATAACAGTCAATCTCTGTTTCACAGAATCTTTATCAGTCACCTGACGGATAGTTCGGATTTCTCCATTCTGTAAGCCCACTTCAAACAGCGCCCTGTCTGTGGCTTTCTGCAGTTTATAGGAGAGCCAGGCATTCTGTCCAGAGTCCACATCAACAGCCACCACTTTAGTCACCAGATAGCCCACATCTGCTGAACGAGGCACCATTTCAGCCACCAGAGAGCCTCCAGTCTGGACCGGGTATAGAACCTGAGGAGGGTTGTCGTTCTGGTCCTGGATCAGTATTTTCACACTTACATTACTGCTGAGTGGAGGAGAGCCTCCATCCTGCGCTTTGACACTGAAAATCAGCTGTTTAATCTGCTCATAATCAAGTGAGCGCACTGCATGTATCACTCCAGTTTCAGAATTTATGGACACATAAGACGAAACTGGGCTTCCACTGACCTGAGTGTCCTCAAGAAAGTATGAGATTCGTGCGTTTTGATTCCAGTCAGAATCTCGCGCACTCACGGTGAATATTGACAAACCAGGGACATTATTTTCAATAATATGTGCAGAATAACTGGGTTTATTGAAGAGCGGAGCATTATCGTTTACATCAGAAATTTTTAGGTGTAAAGTTGTTTTAGTAAAAAGTGGGGGTGACCCTGAATCAGTTGCCGTAATGGTTATATTGTATTCTGTTTTCGTTTCACGATCAAAAGCCACATCTGAAAGCAAATTGTAATAATTAGTCAAAGAAGACTGGATCTTGAAAGGAAGACTAGAATCTATTGAGCATGCAATCTGACCGTTTCTTTCAGAATCTGCATCTTTAACATTAAACACAGCTATAGTCGTGCCTGGAGGGACGTCTTCTGAAATCAGGCTGGAGAAGGACATTATATTTATGACCGGGGCATTGTCATTTATATCAGTGACCTCAATGACAACTTTGGTTGCGTCACTTAATGCACCCTGATCTTTGGCGATCACTCTTATTTCGTACTTTTTGTCTTTTTCGAAATCAATATTATCAGCCACAGTTATTTTGCCTGATACACTGTCGATTTCAAATTTTTCGCCAGACTTTCCCTTTAAATTTGAAAAAGTATATGTGACCAAGCCATTAGAGCCACTGTCGGCATCTGAAGCATTCACAGTGGTTATATAGGTGCCTATGGGTGCGTTTTCTGTCACAGTAGCAGTGTAGAGTGATTGATTAAATACAGGAGGATTATCATTAGCATCAAGAACAGTGATCTCTATATTTACTGTACCAGATCTCTGTGGAGTTCCTCCGTCTACTGCAATCAGCTTCAAAGAGAGGTGTGGCTGTAGCTCTCTGTCTAATGGCTTCTGTAAAATCATCACAGCGAATGTGATTCCATCAGCGTTGGAGTGTTGCTTCAAAGCGAAATTATCATTCCGTGATAGAACATATTTTTGCAAGCTGTGGATTCCTGCATCGGGGTCATATGCGCTTTCTAAGTCAAAATGAGATCCTATTGTTGCGGATTCACTAATCTCCAGATTAATCACGTTATTTTTGAAGGTTGGCGCGTGGTCGTTGACGTCTAATATTTCTACCGTCACCCTGTGCAGTTCAATTGGATTTTCCAGAATAATTTCGAAGCTGAAGCTGCACGGTGTTACGTCTCCGCAAAGCTCTTCACGGTCTATTCTCTCATTCACGACTAGAATCCCTTTGTCTGTTCTTAGCTCGGTGTACTGGTTGTTTTCTCCGGTCACGATACGGGCCCGTCCAGAACGGAGCCGATTCAGATCCAAACCAAGGTCCTGCGCTACGTTTCCGATCAGAGAGCCTTTCTTCATCTCCTCTGGGATTGAATAACGGATTTGAGCGTTGATAGCGGAAATCACGGAGACAAAAATGAACAGTTGCCATGTCAGTGTCCAACATAACAGCCATTTTCCGCATCGATGCTGGCGTGTCCCCATGTCGTAAAGAATAAAATGCTAAATGTATCTGCAAAAATCCATCCACACAAACCGTACGCGTAGAAGCAAGATGTGTTTCCAGTTCAACAGTCCTGCTTTTACATCCAGCAAAACTGTTAGATTATCAAATAGAAAAGGCTGCTTCACACCAGGCGACTGTATTTCTGTCGAACGCCTCCTTTTATGAGAACACTGTTCCTCCCTCTCCTCTTTCTCCCCTCTATCAGGGTCCAAACAACACCACACTGTTTTACTGACCAACAGCGTCCCTTAGAGTCCAAACGGGGGAAAGAACCGAGGCAACTTCCATTAGATTGAATGAAAATAAAAACTGCAATGTGATTTACTGCAGGAATACAATAATTGGAAAATCAATAGGGGAAATGAACAAATCCAGGATTTAACGGATAAATACACACTCCAACCCAAACCGAGATCAGCGAGTCAGCAATATGGCTGTGTGACCAAACCAGTCTCACTGAGTAAAAAAGTTTAGCATTGTAGTTTTTCATTTAATGGTTGAATTATGCCTATTGTTAAAATGCAGTAAATATAAATGTTACAGAGGAACAGTAACTACAAGAGGAAGTGGATGCATCAAAGCACACACACATATACATGAGAGGCAATAAATATGTCATTTTTGATTGCCAGTATTTAGCATATTAATAATGTTGCTAAAAAAAAGCTTGTCATTTGTTGGCTTAATCATACAATCTAATGAAGTAAAGTAATGTGCATGTGTGAGATAACCTGACAGCATATCACTATTTGAGAGTTTAGGTAACATTGCAATTTTGAAGATGTAAATGTGAATAAAAAGGAAAGGGATACAAAGTGAGATGCTGTCCATGGTGCTGAAATGAAGGTATAGAGCGCAGAGGTTCACTGACGTGAGGAGGAGAAATAATGGCATCAACATGAAGCTACATTATTTAACTGACCTCCAGAGGAGAGTCTGGTTCATCCAGGATGCTCTTCTCACTCTGCATCCGCTGCATCGTCCCTGTAGAACTGGGGTCCATTATCAACACGTTCTGACTACCAGCTCCGCCGAACTTACAGTCACTCCTTCTGGAGTCAGTCGTCCTGCACACCTCGTAGTTGTACAGGTGTGGGAGAGTCCCTGTCCCCAAAGTGTCTGAGTAACGTGGAGGATAATATGGAATCACAGGGAGACTGGAGTGATACAGGACGCGAGACTGTCTCCATCTGTAGATTTTCACTGATATAATAACCACTAAACACGTGATGAACAGGAAGGATACTACAGCCAAAGCCAGCACTAAGTAAAAAGTCAGGTTGTCATTGTACTCCTTGTCGTGAGGAAAGTCAGTGAACTCCGACAGCACTTCCGGGAAGCTGTCCGCCACCGCCACGTTAACAATGACTGTAGCTGAACGAGAGGGCTGCCCGTTGTCCTCCACTATAACAGTCAGTCTCTGTTTCACAGCATCTTTATCAGTCACCTGGCGGATAGTTCGGATTTCTCCATTCTGTAAGCCCACTTCAAACAGCGCCCTGTCTGTGGCTTTCTGCAGTTTATAGGAGAGCCAGGCATTTTGTCCAGAGTCCACATCAACAGCCACCACTTTAGTCACCAGGTAGCCCACATCTGCTGAACGAGGCACCATTTCAGCCACCAGAGAGCCTCCAGTCTGAACCGGGTACAGAACCTGAGGAGGGTTGTCGTTCTGGTCCTGGATCATTATTTTCACACTCACATTACTGCTGAGTGGAGGAGAGCCTCCATCCTGCGCTTTGACGACGAGCTGCAGCTGTTTGATTTGTTCATAATCGAAGGAGCGCACTGCGTGTATGGCTCCAGTTTCACTGTTTATGGAGACGTAAGAGGAGGTGGGACTCCCATTGATCTGTGTTTCTTCGAGAAAGTACGATATTCTAGCGTTCTGGTTCCAGTCATTGTCCCGAGCTTTGACAAAAAATATGGACATTCCAGGGGAATTATTTTCTGGCACGTGAGAAACGTAGTTAGTTTTTTCAAATACCGGAGCATTGTCATTCACATCAGAGATTCTCAGACGTAATGTTGTTGTGCTTGACAAGGGAGGTGATCCCGAGTCGGTTGCTCTCGCAGTGATATTATATTCCGGTACAACTTCTCTGTCAAAAGCTGAGTCTGTAACTAACGCATAGTAATTAGTTAATGTTGATTTCATTTTAAACGGAAGGCTACTGTCTGTTGAACACATTATCTGGCCATTTTGCTCTGAGTCTGCGTCCACCACATTAATTATTGCCACTGTGGTACCCGGGGCTGAATCCTCCGGCACCGGGCTGGAGAATGACATCACATTTATGACAGGCGCATTATCGTTGACGTCCACAATCTCAATTAGCACCTTACTTGAGTCTGTCAGACCACCTTGGTCCATCGCTTCAATCATAATCTCGTGTTTCTTATCTTTCTCATAATCTACCTGCCCTGTGAGTGTGATGACTCCCGTCATTTCGTCTAAATTGAATATGTCAACCAGCTGTTTTTTCACATTTGAGAATCTATATGTGACCATGCCGTTTGATCCACTGTCCGCGTCACTGGCATTCACTGTGGTAATATAGGTGCCTTTTAATGCATTCTCAGAGACAGTAGCCCTGTAGAGAGTCTGGTTAAAAATGGGAGGATTATCATTAGCATCCAGCACTGTAATATCTATATTTACTGTACCAGATCTATGCGGAGTCCCACCGTCAACAGCGATGAGCTTCAGTGTCATTCTCGGCGCGCTTTCTCTGTCTAATGGCTTTTGTAAAATCATTTCCGCATATTTTCGGCCATCTGGACTCGAGTGTTGCTTTAAACTGAATATGGCATTTGTACTTAGTATGTATTTCTGGAGGCCGTTACTGCCTACATCTGCGTCTTCGGCACTGGGTAACAAAAAGCGTGATCCCAGTGTGGCAGATTCGCTTATTTCAAATTTAATTTCATCCTTCGTAAAAGCCGGAAAATTGTCATTTATGTCAAGTATCTCCACTGTCACTCGGTGTAATTCCATAGGATTTTCTAAAATCACCTCAAAGCTGAAGCTGCAGGGTGTTACGTCTCCGCACAGCTGCTCTCGGTCTATTCTCTCGTTCACGACTAAAATGCCTTTGTCTGTCTTCAGCTCGGTGTACTGGATGCTTTGTCTTGTCACGATACGGGCCCGACCAGAACGAAGCCTTTGCACATCCAAACCAAGATCTTGAGCTACATTTCCGATAAGAGATCCCTTCTTCAGCTCCTCTGGAATTGTGTATCTGATCTGGCCGAACACGGTGTGAGTGAGACAGCAAAGGAACAGCAGAAACGGCCACACCGTCCTGCTGTACGAACGCCATTTTACGCAAAAAGGAGGAGATCTTTCAAACGCCATTGCAAAAATAAGAAAAAGTGAAAACAGTTACAATCCACAGAGAGGAAAGGCAGTATCATCAAGCGATCCTCTGATTTTAAAGTCCACGCTCCGAATGAAATTGTGACCGCAGCTCTGCTTATGAAGCCCACGGTTTGTCTTCTTTCCTGACTGAACGGAAAAATGAGGGCTCTGCCTCCTCTGAATCAACTCTGATCACTTGTTTCACTGACCAACAGCGTCCCTTACTGTCGAAAGCATGAATATCATGAAGACAAGCAGAAAAGAAAAAAAAACATATTTGCCAAGCCATTTAGGCATTGAAGAGCGAGAATTGCAGATCAAAACGCAAAGACTGCATTCCATTCACATAACCAGAAAACCAACAATGTATTTGATTCTTTCACAAGTTTGTGTTGTATCTTTAATTACCATTACTTTAATTAGAACAAAGGCTTCAGTCTCTTTGGATCTGCATTAATTTACATTGGATCAACTTCTATTAGGCATTAAATATGGAAGATTGTATCTATAGGAATTCAGGTGAAAGAGGACATTAAGTTTTCACTGTTTAAAACAGTTTTTGCTTCATAGTGAATCAATCAGCAATTCACGAAATACAATTAACCTCCAGTCAGTGGAGCTGTCCATGAGCTGCGGTTCTGAAAATGCCTCAATGTTTACCAGTGACGTGTGAGCCCAAACACCCCCCACTGTTTAGTGATGCCTCTGAAAAAGAACAAACACAATTAAAGGTGAAGATCAGTATGTCAAAGGCCTCACCTCTAGAGGAGAGTCTGGTTCATCCAGGATGCTCTTCTCACTCTGCATCCGCTGCATCGTCCCTGTAGAACTGGGGTCCATTATCAACACGTTCTGACTACCAGCTCCGCCGAACTTACA
>CAEMYA010001339.1:2473877-2484826 GCA_903131615.1 Diplodus sargus
TTAATAGAAGGAACCAACTTAAAAGGGGCTCCTTGCTGAATGGAGCAGCGGACCTGTCTGTTACTCTCTGAGTCTCTGTCCTGCACGTTAATGATGCCCACCTCTGTACCAGGTGACACGTTCTCGGGTATGGGGTTAGTCATTGATTTTAGATATATAACTGGTGCATTGTCATTTACGTCACTCAGGTCTATGTAAACCTTAGCGTAAGAACTTAAACCCAGTCCATCATTTGCCATGACTCGCAATTCAAAAGAGTTCTTCTTCTCAAAATCTGTGTTACCAATGACTTTTATTTCTCCAGTTTTACCGTCAATAGAAAACAGTTTTTCATCTGCTTCAGAAACATGGCCAAAGTCATACGTCACGTCACCATTCACTCCTTCATCTGCATCAGTAGCACTTACTGTAACTACCACCGTTTCAAGAGGAGAGTTTTCAGGTAGACTGGCTTTATAAACGGCCTGGCTGAACACTGGGGCATTATCATTAGCATCCAGTACAGTGACGTGTATCATTACAGTGCCTGATCTCTGAGGAGAGCCACCATCAATAGCTGTTAAAGGCAAATCAATCTCTTGTTGTGTCTCTCGATCTAGTTTGTTTTCTAGAACCAATTCAACTTTGCTAGCATCATTCATTAAAATAAAATGTCCATTCGTCTGTAGGCTGTACCTCTGAACAGAATTTTGTCCAATATCGGCGTCATGTGCTTCCTCGATTAGGAAACGAGTGCCCTTTTCTGCGGACTCGTGTATTTCCATTCTGAGTGAATCTCTTTTGAATTGCGGAGAGTTGTCATTTATATCTTGAACGTGCAGATTTATTCGATGTAATTCTAACGGATTCTCCAGTACAAGCTCAAGGCCTAAAACGCAAGATGGTTTTGTGCCACAAAGAGTCTCTCTATCAAGCCGCTCAGCGACAGTTAGATCCCCGTTTTTCAAATTAATATCACAAAATCGTTCGTTATTCCCTTCGGAATCAATGCGGGCCTTGCGAGTTGACAGTGTCGATATATCCAGACCAAGATCTTTGGCAATATTTCCAATGACTGTTCCGGGTTTCGCCTCCTCTGGGGTAGAATAGCTCACCTCGGCACATACGAATTGCAGCCCGAGCAGACAGACGACAAAACGGGTTACCAGTCCAGGCTTTGAAAATCCGTCGCGTTCCATTTTTGGAAATGATAAGTATCCACAGTGAGAAGATATCTTAAAATATACTTAGCTCAACAAGCGGATATGTGTGAGATGCAACACATCAGCATAATCCAAAGACAGAAATCATCAACACGATCCCACAGCTCGTTTCACATAACTGGATACACAACGCTTAAGAACAATGGGTGGAAACGTTGTGCTACACAGCATTGCAATGGTTCCTCGTAAACTGGTAGACAGCGACACGATGTGTTCATTTAAGAGGGAGCATGTCATAAAAGATGTATGTGGCTGTCCGGTGAATGGCTTTGTTATCAATATATCCCCATATAAGTATGCACAGCAGAAGGTGACACCCTCACAGATTAAAGGGAATAAATGTTTACTCAAACTAAATTATTTTTAGATATCGCCACAGTTGTTGATAAGATTAAACAGTGTGTGTAGTTAAATGCATTTTTTGTTTAACGTAAAGCAAGACGTAACAGTTAAAGCAGCAAGCATGTTGCACTGATTAACAAACACAATTGTTTCATCAAGGAGAGATTTAGATATGTTAAAGTTGTTTTTTTCCAGTTTTCACTGCGGCTTCCATGCTTCTTAAAAAAGTAAACTATTCGGAAGCAGCATACACAGACTTGCTTCAAAACTGCTTTGAGTGCGCCAACCATGCAACCTTTCAGCACCATGGACAGAGCTTAATCGGCAACATAAGGAGGACCACACACGTCAGCTTTGAAGAACACATTCAGAAAAACTCACTTTTGCCTAACAAAAATGGCTTGTAGCTTCATTAGCTTGCAGCGTACATGCTATTTGTTAAATCGATAGCATCTCCAAATTAAAACATGCAAAGAATCATTGCGTCACTCGTCCTGAGAACAGACAGACTGGTGTTGGTTACAGAAAACACTTCATATCTTGGTAAGCAAAGGATATTGTACTAATACTGAGGTCGCATCGGCCTGATATCGACTGACTGTAGCCTCTGAACTGCAAAGTGAGGTTAATACCGAAACTATAACTCTGAAATTCTTACCTGGGGAGAATTGTCAGAGTCGCCAAAAGCCTCGAGAAAGTCTGTCGGACTTTTCCTCAGAGTCTGGTCAGCAGGCAAGGTGTTGTCATTGTAAGATGTCACAAACTTAAAGTCACTGGTTCTGGATCCTGTTGTCAGGTATGCGTCATAGTTGTAAGCGCTGCGTAAAGTTCCTGTGCCGTCAACGTCTGCGTAATTAGGAGGGAGATAAGCACTGGGGATGGCGACTGCTCCATCAAACAACAGTCTGGGCTTTCTCCTGCGACAAAACCTCACTCCCAGGATGATGATTATGAAGGTCAGGAAAAAGGTGGACACAGACACCAGCGCGATGATCAGATAAGAGGTCAGTTTAGAATTCTTCTCATCATAAGAAATGTCCTTCAGTTCTGGCACCTCAGCCAAGTTATCAGAAATAAGTAAATACATGGAACAAGTGGCAGACAGAGAGGGCTGTCCGTTATCTTTCACTGCCACAATAAGGTTCTGTTTCATGCTGTCAGATTCAGAAATGTCCCGCTGTGTCCTGATCTCTCCGCTGTGGACACCGATAGTGAAAAGTCCTGGATCGGTGGATTTCACTATTTCATAGGACAGCCAGGCGTTCTGTCCGGAGTCCGCGTCCACCGCTATCACTTTGGACACCAGAGAGCCTCCGTGTGCAGCTTTGGGGACCAGCTCGGTCATGAAGGAGTTGCCCTCCGGGGCGGGGTACAGTATCTGAGGAGAGTTGTCATTCACATCCGATACGAACACACTGATGGTCACGTTGCTGCTGAGAGGAGGAGAACCGTTGTCTCTGGCCATCGCCTGCACTTTAAAACTCCTCAACTGTTCATAATCAAACGACCTCACAGCGTGGATCACCCCCGTGTCTCCGTTAACAGACACATAGGAGGTGACCGGGGCACCGTTCACCTCACCGGGTAACAGAGAATAAATCACTGTACCGTTTTGTCTCCAGTCGGGGTCTCGAGCAGTAACGGAACATAAAGTGGAGCCGGGTTTGTTATTTTCACTCACATATGCGCTGTACGACTGTTCCTCAAACACAGGTGGGTTGTCGTTGATGTCTGCTACAGATAACTCAACAGTTTTAGAGGAGGACAGAGGTGGAGAGCCCTCGTCAGTGGCAGTGATTGTGATGTTGTAATCAGACACTAGTTCACGGTCCAGTTGTCCTGTGGTCACCAGAGAATAATAGTTTTTAATAGAAGGAACCAACTTAAAAGGGGCTCCTTGCTGAATGGAGCAGCGGACCTGTCCGTTACTCTCTGAGTCTCTGTCCTGCACGTTAATGATGCCCACCTCTGTACCAGGTGACACGTTCTCAGGTATGGGGTTAATCAGTGATTTCATATATATCACTGGAGCATTGTCATTAATATCAGTGACATCAATCATTACTTTAGAATCAGATGAAAGTCCATAACCATCTTTGGCATCGATGCGCATTTCATATTTTGAATTACTCTCAAAATCAAGTGACCCTGTGACTTTTATCTCTCCAGTTTTACTGTTCAGAGAGAACACCTTTTTAGCCCTGTCTGAAATGCGACTAAATTCATACGTCACCTCCCCATTGACTCCCTCGTCTGCATCAGCAGCACTCACTGTGACGACAACTGTATCAGGGGCAGAGTTTTCAGGAAGACTGGCTTTGTAAAGGGCTTGGTTAAACACTGGGGCGTTATCATTAGCATCCAGTACACTCACGTGTAAATTGGCAGTTCCCGATCTTTGTGGATTACCACCATCAACAGCAGTCAGCAAGAAATGTAAATCGTTTTGTCTTTCACGGTCTAGCTCTTTGTCGAGGACCAACTCGACGTTTTTAGATCCATCTGTATCGCCTCGAACAGTTAAAACAAAATGTTCATTTTTTTCCAAAATGTATTGTTTAACCGTATTTTGTCCGATGTCAGCGTCATGTGCCTCGTTAATACGATACCGAGCTCCTTTGATGGCCGATTCGCTTATTTCGAGTTTTATTGTTTCCTTTGGAAAAACTGGGGAATTATCGTTTACATCCTGAATGAGCAATGAAATACGGTGCAGCTCCAAGGGGCTCTCTAGTACCAGTTCAAATTTGAGCATACACGAAGCCTTCTCCCCACACAGCTCCTCTCTGTCGATCCTTTCCCTGATCACAAAATTCCCAGTTTTGAGGTCAATATCGCAGTAGTGCTGATAGCTTTCCTCTGTATCAATTCGAGCTTTACGAGTGAACAATTTCCCTGCTTCAAGGCCGAGGTCCTTGGCAATATTTCCAACAATGGATCCGGGTCTCATCTCCTCCGCTGCAGAATAACTGAGGTCTGCAGTGGCGATATGTACGGTGATAGAAACGCTGCAGAAAAAAAACACTAACGATTGTCCTTTGAGGTCCATTGTTTGTTTTTTCCGAAAGAAGACAGGGACACCGAAACTGTCCTTACCGCTAATACAAGTAAAACGTAATGGTAAAATTAGCGTACGCCGCTCCTGCAACAATGGCAGCTCTGGTTTTAATGCTAGAAATACCCCTTTTGCAGTGGGTGGAGAGATGAGCCTCCTCATATCTGCAAGTGAGCAGCGACGCCGTGAGTTTGTTTGGTATATTACAAACAAACAACTCTAAGGATGCTATGACTCAGTTTCTGCTGAGATAAATAAGCAATGACTTCATGACAAAACACGAAGGGAAATCATCTATTGTGATTTTTTTGAGTTTGTTTTTGTAGGCGCACAAAGAGAGAACACAATTCAGCACCATGGACAGCGTTTGAACTGTCAGTAATGAACCAAGAGACTTCTATTGTCGATACAACATTTGATTTTATCAAGTTTTAATAAGACAGACAGCATTAATCAGGCGAATTTAGGTGCCTGTTACCTTTGAGGGAGTACAATATACTCCGGATCCTTGATTTGATTATCTTAAATTGTGATTAAGAAATTATAGTTGGCTTAAAATCTAGAGTGAAACATGGCTGTCAGGTTTGATATTGGTTTAGACTTCACTGAATTCATGGGGACAGGGCCTTGTCGGGGGTATGCACCCTATTGAGTGTCATTCTAGTACCAATTTTCAACCTCACCAGACCTACAGCATATTTGAATCTTATTTTCATATTTATTCAATACAGATTATAAGGCCGTAATATTTTATTGTGGATTATCTGATGGTTAACACATGTAACTGAAATTCAACAAGTATGTGGCAGTTAGGCAATGTCAGAGGGCTAAACCAATACACAATAAATAATCTGTATATTAATTGGAAAAACTTCAGCTTTTCATCGATTAAGAAACTCTAAAATAAGTTAATAGCTATCAACAGCCACTTGAAAAGCACCAACATGTCTCGATCAACAGCATAGATATCTTTCAGTATAAAACACAAATCAAGCATTGGAGGTAAAAGGTCATGGCTAAGCAAAATTGAAATCAGACACACTACATTGAAGTAATGGTTGATAATCAGTTGTAATATTATAGTTCTCACATCATAAATATGAGTTTTATGCCAAAAGATATAAAAAGGTATAGGAGTGGTCATGACTTGAGAGACCCATTGTATTCTGAAATAAAGATTCTTGAAGTGCATGGCGATGCTCTTGGAAAGTCATAAATTACATTAAATGTTAGATACAAAAAAGTGGCCTACCTCTGGGCACTCATCTGGGTGACCAAATACTTCAGCAAAATCTGATGGACTTTTCCTCAGAGTCTGGTCAGCAGGCAGTGTGCTGTCATTGTAAGATGTCACAAACTTAAAGTCACTGGTTCTAGATCCTGTTGTCAGGTATGCGTCATAGTTGTAAGCGCTGCGTAAAGTTCCTGTGCCGTCAACATCTGCGTAATTAGGAGGGAGATAAGCGCTGGGGATGGCGACTGCTCCATCAAACAACAGTCTGGGCTTTCTCCTGCGACAAAACCTCACACCCAGGATGATGATGATGAAGGTCAGGAAAAACGTGGACACAGACACCAGCGCGATGATCAGATAAGAGGTCAGTTTGGAATTTTTTTCGTCATAAGAAATGTCCTTCAGTTCTGGCACCTCAGCCAAGTTATCAGAAATAAGTAAATACATGGAACAGGTGGCAGACAGAGAGGGCTGTCCGTTATCTTTCACTGCCACAATAAGGTTCTGTTTCATGCTGTCAGATTCAGAAATGTCCCGCTGTGTCCTGATCTCTCCGCTGTGGACACCGATAGTGAAAAGTCCCGGATCGGTGGATTTTACTATTTCATAGGACAACCAGGCGTTCTGTCCGGAGTCCGCGTCCACCGCTATCACTTTGGACACCAGAGAGCCTCCGTGTGCAGCTTTGGGGACCAGCTCGGTCATGAAGGAGTTGCCCTCCGGGGCGGGGTACAGTATCTGAGGAGAGTTGTCATTCACATCCGATACGAACACACTCACGGTCACGTTGCTGCTGAGAGGAGGAGAACCGTTGTCTCTGGCCATCACCTGCACTTTAAAACTCCTCAACTGTTCATAATCAAACGACCTCACAGCGTGGATCACCCCCGTGTCTCCGTTAACAGACACATAGGAGGACACCGGGGCACCGTTCACCTCACCGGGTAACAGAGAATAAATCACTGTACCGTTTTGTCTCCAGTCGGGGTCTTGAGCAGTAACGGAACATAAAGTGGAGCCGGGTTTGTTATTTTCACTCACATATGCGCTGTACGACTGTTCCTCAAACACAGGCGGGTTGTCGTTGATGTCTGATACAGACAACTCAACAGTTTTAGAGGAGGACAGAGGTGGAGAGCCCTCGTCAGTGGCAGTGATTGTGATGTTGTAATCAGACACTAGTTCACGGTCCAGTTGTCCTGTGGTCACCAGAGAATAATAGTTTTTAATAGAAGGAACCAACTTAAAAGGGGCTCCTTGCTGAATGGAGCAGCGGACCTGCCTGTTACTCTCCGAGTCTCTGTCCTGCACGTTAATGATGCCCACCTCTGTACCAGGTGACACGTTCTCAGGTATGGGATTAGACAGAGATTTTAGATTGATTTCAGGTGGGTTGTCATTAACATCGGAGATTTCAATTATCACTTTGGAATCTGAGGTAAGGCCATATCCATCTTTGGCGTTTATGCGCATTTCATATACTGACTCTTTTTCGAAATCTAGAGGCCCTATTACTTTAATTTCTCCTGTAGTGTGATTCAAAGCAAATGCTCTTCTGCCCGTTTCTGAAATACGACTTATTTCATAAGTCACCTCACCATTTAGACCTTCATCTGCATCAGTTGCAGAAACTGTCACCACTGTAGTATCGAGAGGAGAGTTTTCAGGCAGACTGGCTTCATACACGGTCTGGCTAAACACTGGGGCGTTATCATTAGCATCTAGAACAGTCACATGCACGGTTGCAGTGCCAGTTCTTTGAGGACTGCCTCCATCTAGTGCAGTGAGCAGTAATCTCAATTCCTGCTGTTCCTCGCGGTCTAATTCCCTATTCAACACTAGCTCTGGAAATTTCCCCCCATCTGAATTTGAATGAATTTTTAACACTAAATAATCATTCGTCTGTAATGCATAGCTTTGAACAGTGTTTTGCCCGATATCAATATCGTGTGCCTCCAAAACACGGAAGCGAGATCCTTTCACGGCCAATTCATTAATTTCTATCTTGATTTCATCTTTAGTAAAAACTGGCGGATTGTCGTTGATATCGTGTATTTGTAGTGATATGCGGTGCAACTCTAAAGGTGCCTCCAAGATCAACTCAAATTTAAGGATGCAAGATGCCTTTTCCCCACAAAGAGCCTCCCTGTCGATTCTTTCAGCCACCATCAAATCTCCAGTGTTAAGGTTTAAGTTACAGTACCGTTCACGGTTCAGCTCGCCGTCAATGCGGGCCTTTCGAGGTGATAATTTCCCCACGTTCAAGCCGAGGTCCTTTGCTATATTCCCTATGACAGATCCGGGTTTCATTTCCTCAGGAATAGAAAAGCTCACGTCTCCGTGACCGATGTGAAGCAGCTGAAGAAAGAAAGCAAAGCTATAAAGCAGGCCCGCCGCCGAACATCCATTGTGTGCCATCGTGGGACAAGAATGGAAAACAACTCAAAAACGTTGAATGGTGTGGTTTATTCCTGTGCAAAAAAAATCGTGCAGTCCACATTAAAATAATCGATCATCAATTGTACTTGCAAAATGTTTCTCAAACGAACGGCTGTCCAAAGCAAATCCAATGGTGCAATTCAACGATGAGAAAATCAAGCCGAGAGCAACAAAGCACGAGCAAGGGGTGGATGCGTTTCCTCTCCTGGTGAACAGCGACACTACGAGTTCAATTAAATTTCTGCACGTGGAAGATCAACACTAAATGCTGAGATTCGAGCTGTTTTCTGATTTGTTTTATTATATATCAGCACCAATCTTGGCGCAAAAAGAACAAGTGGTGAATATTAGTACTTTGACAGTTTTGTTATAGATAATGACCGCTTATTTTACAAGAAAAATACCACAACATTAGTTTGACAAAAAGACAATCCCACCTTTAAAATGCTACTGTGGTTTGATTTGTTGACTTTAAAAGAAAACAAATAGTGTGTGGCAGACCTGCAAATGAGTCGTGTTTAGTCTGGTTCACACAATTTCAGCTCTGGCTCCAGAAGCATATCATTACTCCAGTACACACATAATTTCATAGACCAGAGTACCCCAGAGGAGGATAATGCATGAATGTATTGGAGAGATGAACAGAAGCTATGATCTTAAAGTGGAATTTTAAAATGGGAACCACTGAATACTAGGGTTCAAATCTTAAAACAAGTCAATATGTGTTGTAATTATACTCTACTGTTCATTGGTGGATAGACCCGAGACACATGCAATCCCCTCAGGAAACATATTGTAAAGTGATTGGCATGAAGATTAGCTGTATTTTTTTACCTGTGCTGGGTGGCTTGTTGTTTATGCTGTATGTTTCTACGTTGAATTTAGTTTGTGATGGTTCCCTTTGTACAACGTGATATATGTGCCTTTCATTCATTTCCTACAAATATTGTTCTCCCTTGTTTTTTTCTTGAGGCTGACTATGACTTTGGAAAACAGAATTAAAATTTGCACAAGAAGTTTAGAGTACTCAAAAAACATACAAAAACCTGTCCAGGGCTGCCTGAAATGTATCTATAAAAGGAACCATGGCTCTTTGTCAGGACAATACATCAACATTTATATGCTGGAGCTGAGTGATTCAGCTAAAAAAAAAAAAAAAAGACTTAAGCTATATTAAGACTGTTTCAGTGAATTATTTCTTTGTTAAAATAATAATTCGGACTAATCAGCCTTTAATAAATGCCAACGAGATCAGAATAAGCATTTTGACATTCATTATTGGGACAATTTTCATATGTTGAGACAAAAATGTAATCAAAAGATAAGTGCTTGCCTCTGAAACACTAAAACAGTACATTCTGGCATGAAAGGCACGAAATGACTTGATGGAAGACAGTACTGAACCTTCTCTCTAGCAACATTGTCAAAAAGATACTGTTAAGTATTGTATTGTAAAGGTGATACAACCTAGAGCTAAAATGAATGAAGAGTGAGCAGCTGAACAAGGTCAATGTAGTGAAACAACAATTGTACACCAAAGTTGTGCTTTATCATAATCAATCTAATTGAAAACAACGTGAACATAAGGATGTTTGTGTGTACAGACAACATTCTCCTATGAGCCAAGGAAAATCAAGATGCAGAATCTCACACACTGCCTACTGTATAGACATTGACAGTTACCTTCCAAAAACCATTCAAGACCACTACAACAACATTCATGTCATAATTCGACACCGTAAACTTTCTCTGAGTTATTATTATCGGGACTATATGATAACAATGAATTTTGTGAGTCAAATTTACTGGGACAAGGTTTAACCTTTTGGTATGCTACAGTAAAAAAGCACAAGGACACTCGTTTTGCAAAACCATATGTCCAAAATACTGACTGTAACATTTCACACTGGACACTATAGTCTCTACTGTCACAGTTCCTTTCTTGAAATGCTACAGGGTGGTTGAGCAGACGATCAATTTGACTATTATTTTGACCAAACAAAGAAGGACATCGAATAGATGCTGAATGAAAAGAATAATGCAGGGCATGAATTCTACATCAAATGATAAGACTGTAAGATCTCTCACAGGCCCAACAACTTCATTTGAAGTGAATATCTTAGAGACATTGCTATGGGCAACCGTGTCAAAAAGGATGAAAAATGGTTAGAATGAATGTTCAAGATAGGAAATAATTCCTACCTCTGGAGACCCATCGGACACTCCAAATACATCTGTGAAGTCTGATGGACTTTTCCTCAGAGTCTGGTCAGCAGGCAGTGTGTTGTCATTGTAAGATGTCACAAATTTGAAGTCGCTGGTTCTAGATCCTGTTGTCAGGTATGCGTCATAGTTGTAAGCGCTGCGTAAAGTTCCTGTGCCGTCAACATCTGCGTAATTAGGAGGGAGATAAGCGCTGGGGATGGCGACTGCTCCATCAAACAACAGTCTGGGCTTTCTCCTGCGACAAAACCTCACACCCAGGATGATGATGATGAAGGTCAGGAAAAAGGTGGACACAGACACCAGCGCGATGATCAGATAAGAGGTTAGTTTGGAATTCTTATCGTCATAAGAAATGTCCTTCAGTTCTGGCACCTCAGCCAAGTTATCAGAAATAAGTAAATACATGGAACAGGTGGCAGACAGAGAGGGCTGTCCGTTATCTTTCACTGCC
>CAEMYA010001340.1:20213-31817 GCA_903131615.1 Diplodus sargus
GAGGCTGCATGAACCTGGTCGCATCTTGGCTCATAATGAGCTGTTCTACCTCATCCTTGTTCTGGAGCATGACATTGTTAATGCGACGTCCGTCTTTGGTTTTCGACTTTCCTTTGCGCATTTGTATAGACATACTACTCGAGGCGAGGTGAGTCTCTGTAACAAACTGCGCAAAGAAAAGATAACTCTGGTCACTTGCAAAACGTGTATCTGCAGCAAAGAGCCTAGAATTAAAGTAGAGGCTCGGGGACAGGGAGACGGTTCTAGCTTCATCTAATGTGTTCTCTCCTGTCGGAAATTGCACAGGAAAAGCCATGGCCTCTAACTTGGGTATGGTGAAAAAACCAACCGGTTTGTTGCCTTGCGCGGGTGCAACACTAAATATTCCATCGCCATACGAAAGGATTTCCTGTGCAATGTCGGGGGGCTGCATGCAAGTGTCCAGGGAGAGTCCTGGTCTCAGCTCCTCCTGTTCTTCCTCAGCTTCCTCTAACTGTCCCGGGTCATTTTGGCTTTTAAAAAATTCTTCCAAATCTACATCCCTATCTTCCTCTGGGATGCTGGGCTCCTCTTCTTCGATGGGCTCCTCTTCTTCGATGGGCTCCTCTTCTTCGAGCAGACAGTCAAAAGTGGCAGTCTCATCAATAAACACGTCTTTATATTCTGAATGCGTTTCTTTCAATGTCGCAAGGCCAGCTAGCACATTCTTCATATTAACGCTGTAAAAGTGCTGGTAACCTTTGTATTTGATGTGCCTTTTCAATTTCACTTGAAGCAGCTGCGCTTCTGCTCTGGGCCTTGGGAGGCTGTTGACGGTCGCTTCCACCTCTGATGGAACGCACACAACAGCTCCGTGGACTGCTCTCTGTTGGCCTTTTGGCAGAGCAACAATTTTTGCAAATGGCAGGATTTTTGCAATCAGCTGCCTCTCAAGCAAATTAAGTGCAGCCAATTTTGGGGGGATGGGCGCCAACTCCAAATTGTTTACTACTGCCATGGGTGGTATGCATCCTCTGCGAAGGTAATTGTCACAGGTGTAGCATATCCACTCATGCAGTCTCTCTTGTGGCACAGAGCAAGGGGTAGAGCAGTCACTGTCACAAAAGTGAACATAATTCCCTTTCAAGCATGCTGCTGCCACTTCTGCGTGTTTACTATATTTTTGTCTTTTGCATTCGTTGACCTGTTTAGGAAACAGGGTTCTGTTACAAACAGTACAAATGTATGTGGGTCCATGTCTAATGGACTCACGAAAGGCAGCTATGGCTGCTTCCATCACTGGATTAATCAGGGGCTGAGGGCGGTGGGGGACAATTTGTCTGTATTTTCTCCGGATTCTAAGCGCTCTCTGCATCTTGTAAAATATGCTAAAGGCAGCATTTGTGGTCAATTTGGTTCTTCTCTGCTGGTTACAACGTTGGTTAAAACGACTTCTAAATTCCGGATCATTGTGATATCCAAGATTGAAATTTTGCTTTTGCTTTTGGCTATAGCTTTGATCTGTGTTGTACCTCTGAGACATGCCAAATTTGTGTCTGCTCCGAAACACTGTATCTGACTCGAATCTATCGCTAATGTGTTGCTTTTGTCTCGTGCGGAATGTGGGATCTTCCTTGTATTTCTTTGTGATGTTAGTTTTCTGTCGTCTCCTGAAAGTAGGATCTTCCCTGTATCTTCTGATGACCTCTTCCTTCTTCTTATCTTTAACTTCTGCTTTTTCGTAATAACATTTGAAGGACAGTAATCGCTGTTTCTGGTGGAGACTGTCTTTGGCATATCTTGTCCTTTGTGCTTGGAGTCTTTTTCTCCTAAATTCCAGACAGCTGCTGTACTTTTTCCTTGCATATTGGGTTTTTTTCTTTTTTTCTTCACCAGACCGTAATGCATGTTTGCTTTTGCTGGCTTTCCGCATGGCTCTTCGTCGCTGTTGCTTTGACAACTTTGCGAAATGTTGTTTTGGTGGTGCAGGAGCCGTCTTGAGGACACGCTCTGCTGCTTGTTTGAGACTTGTCTTATGGACATGCTCGGCTACTGGTGGTGCAGGAGCCGTCTTAAGGACACGCTCTGCCATTGGTGGTGCAGGAGCCATCTTGAGGACACGCTCTGCTGCTGGTTTGAGAGCTGTCTTATGGACATGCTCTGCTACTGGTGGTGCAGGAGCCGTCTTAAGGACACGCTCTGCCATTGGTGGTGCAGGAGCCGTCTTAAGGACACGCTCTGCCATTGGTGGTGCAGGAGCCGTGTTGAGGACACGCTCTGCCATTGGTGGTGCAGGAGCCGTGTTGAGGACACGCTCTGCTGCTGGTTTGAGAGCTGTCTTATGGACATGCTCGGCTACTGGTGGTGCAGGAGCAGTCTTAAGGACACGCTCTGCTGCTGGTGGGAGAGCTGTCCTGGATGCACTGTGTGCCAGAAATGTCTGAGGGCGTTCTCTGGAACCAATTGCTTCGAATGACACTGGCACAAACTCATAACTGGCAGTAGGTCCGCGATTTACAAAGAGTTTGTGCAGGTGGTCGGCTAAGTCACTGATTTTCGAGAAAGTCTTCATAATTGCAGTTCCGTGGGGGTGAGGTAAGCCCACCGCGTTTCTTGAGTGTGAATCAAACACACCATACCTGCCTGATTGGTCACGGAAAACTGCAATACACTCTGGACTTACTATGATTAAAGCCAGATTAACGTCAGCTGACAGACACTCTAACTGTGTGGCAAGGGGCAGATACCAAGCCTGGCTTCCACTAGCTTTCACAAGTCCACACCTGATTTCAGGCATGTGAACGTTACACATATCTGTGTCAGTCAGGACTTGTTTGGGCAGCTCCTCCACAGTGAGATGGTCACTGCGGAATTTTTTTCCCCGGATCAGCTGTCGTTTTACCCCTATATAGAGTAAATCTCCCTTTGCCAGCACTCTATCAAGGGCAGCAGTGTTGAACTTACAGCCCTCGTTCTGATAAGCCAGAAAAGTCAGGGACATGCAGGTACACTGGTGGTTCCTGGAGAACTTCCTGTACCTCATGTCACTCTGACTATGACTGGCCCTAATACTAGCACTAACCGGCACCTGAAATAAGATAAATTATAAATCATTATCATAAAGTATTACTTATTAGCATAATCGTAAGCCTAGTTAACATAATTACTACAACTAATAATAATAATAATAAACTTTCATATACTACAGCCATAGCATAATGACAGTTGAAGCACACGTGACAAAAAACCCTTTTACCTACTGCAGCTTTAAACTACTATCAACTATCCAATTATACAATATCATTTCCAACAAATGTTCCCGATCAATTGAACATATATAAAAAAGCTGACAATCTTGCACAAACACACGTGATTGTTATGCTAATCATACATGACTTGAACACATTTGCATCAACACAGCCAAAATGATCTAAAATATATATATATATATATATATATATATATATATATATATATATATATATATACACACACACACACACACACACACCAAGGACTGCAGGACAATTAAAAGGAGACTACTACCTTCACCAGATTGACACTTCAAGATGTTAACTGACCAAGATAATAATTTTCAGAAAACCTGTTCCGTTACTTTTGTTTATCTTTAAAACAATTGACAAAATCGTGTCAAACTAGTTGTTGAGTTATTTTGTTCATAATTTTATTGATTATCATCATTTTTACTTGTATTATTGTTAATTGTATTAATATATTAATTAATTCTCTCCTTCATTTCCTGAATAGTTCTTTTTGCATTTCAGTTGAAAGTAAACCACACTTTCCCTCGAACAAACACTTTATTAAGCCCACAATAAACCTGAATGTAAATGTCCTTACCTCTTTAGAAGAGGAATGAGAGGCGGACAGTCCGTCATTGATGATCCAGGGCCAGCAGGTCGATGAGGGATCCGGTGTCCGGACAGTCTGTGGAAAGTCATGACACCAGTTAATATTTAGACAAGGCAACACAACGCAGCAAGTTGATACAAGTTTTCCAAATTTATTTCAATTACTCACTGACATTTGTGAACTGCAGAGAAAGATAATGGTATCAGAGATGTTAAATGAACCAGTTTAATGTACAGCTGATTTTACAATAAACATTCTGTGTGCGTCAGTTGTGGCATAAATACCTTAGCTGGGCGAGGAGAGTGACGGGCCGCAGCATTAATGGTCTGGGACGGTCCAGCCGGTGAAGGGGTCTTCATCCTAGCCACCTGAGAACAAATAATAATTCAGTTAAATGAAGACTTTAATGACATCATAAACTTAATTCAACAGGGATAATATTAACCTTCGCAACCGGTGAACAGCAGGGGGTCGCCGGATCACCCAAACTACAGGACAACCCGACTGGAGGGGATCCAACCAGCTGTTGACACATGAGAACATACATGTTAAACTTCACATTTCTCAGTGAACACATTGTATGTTCTGTGTGAGATTGAGTCTGTTGTGTCAGAGAGTAACATACGTTGGTCACTGAAGTTTGGGTGCGGGGGGTTGGTCCATCCGTGGTCCTAGACCGAGGAACCGGGCTGGAGGGGGCGTCGTCCTCCAGTCTCCGTGACAGCCTGGCTGGAGGGGATCCAACCAGCTGTTGACAGATGAGAACAAATATATTAAAATTCAGACAGAGTGGACAATGTAGTTATGTCTCCATGAAGACACCGTTTCAACTGTAAATATTGACTGTGTGTGTCAGTTGTGTAACATACGTTGTTCACAGGAGACTGGTGGCGAGGGGGGCGTATTTCCGTGGTCCCATGACGCCTGGCTGCTGCTGGGGAGGCCACCTACACCGTCAAATAAAACATAGCACCAGTAACGGTAGGGAACAAGGAGAAACTTTATAATATAGCTGAGAAGAGATGTCAGACAATTTACCTTGCGTGCTGGAGGAGACGGGACGTCAGACAGCTGAGAAGGAGACACTTCCTCCATAGCACAAAGGGCCGTGGTACTGAACCACATTGGGTTCAGTGGAAGGAAGGACTCCTTCTCCTGTGAAAGACAAAAAAACAACAAAATAAACACAAAGACAAATGAATATTTGTCTGGTCAAATACAAAGTTTAAATACTAACCTGTTTACTTGTGAAAAAAAGAGAAAAATCTCTCACCTGCTGCTGAGCCACGCTGGCCGGACTGGTAACCTGCGACTGGAAAAGCACATCACACATTTGATTAAATAGCTGCTTTTTAGTTACGACTGTGAACCCGTTCACCAAAATGTACATAAACACACACAGTAATACAATAAAAATAAAAAATACGTACTAACCTTGCTGCTCTGACCAACGACCTTCCACTGGAAGGGGTCAGGAGACAGAGGAGCACATACCTCTCCCTTCACAACCAGCTTAGGAGAAAACTTCCTAAACGGCTGTGAAGGAGTAGGAGACACCGGGGGAGGGGGAGGCGGTGTCTCAAGGAACTGCTCCGTGGAGGTCCACAGCAGCTCGGTGAGGATCCCCATCCCCTCACGGTCGCTCAGGTGAACCTGCAGACATGAAATTATAAATCCATTGACAGACAAAGTTCAACTCCCAAAGAATCTTGTGTCAACTGTTTCATATCAACACACAAGAAATGATAGCAAATTAGAATTTTTCTATCACACATAAATATTCTACTTACGCCGTCTCTGCTCCACAGATCCAAGCGCGTACGGGGGAAGTACTCCTCCGCAGAGAAGTACCTCAAACCTAAAATAATAAAAATGACAAAAAAATAAGTAATTAAAACATCAACACATGTAGTATGATTTTATGTTCATCAGACCCTTTTAAGTACATTTCTTTTTCTTGTTTTTATTGACACACACACATATTTATTTATTTGTTTTACATACCCATGCGAGCCGTCACGCGGTGGTACTCATGGCGAAGGGCCCTCTGGTGCTCCTCATCCTCGTTCAGGCGGGGGGGGAAGTCCAGCACAAAGACCTGTAGAAAACAAAATTTTAGAACACACCAACTGACAGTTTTATTCAAACACACACACACACACACACACACACACACACACATTATTTTTTAAAAGCTCATACAATTAATCTTATTAGAGTAGTCAATGTACTTCTAGTGTTGTTAAACTACTAAGAATACAGGACAAGCGAGACATGAAATAAAAGCTTACCTCCAGCCAGCGGCTCCTCACAGCAGTGAGGAATCGGGCGTAGTCAAAATTTTAGAGAACACCAATTGACAGTCAAGTCAAGTCAACTTTATTTATATAGCACATTTCATACGGCATGCGTAGACTCAATGTGCTTCAAGATAAAAGCAGTTTCATTCAAATTCACACATCACATTAAGTATTTATTTATTTATGTTGTTTATTTTGGGCATGTCAATTTATCATCATCACATTTCATCATTGTTCAAATAATACAATACACATGGCCGAAAGGGAAAAGCGGGAGAAGCCAAAGCTTATCTAGTCCCGCCCCCATTACCCACAGGATAAAATCTTCATCCTAATCTTTTCTTATCTTTTGCATTTTACATTTTTTACCTAACAATTTCTTTTACTATGACATTTGACAAAACATATTACAGCAGTAGCATACAGAGCTGAATTCAACTCTAGACAGTACATATAGATTTTGTGTACACATCTTTTAAAAACACTTACAATTAATCTTATTAGAGTAGTCAATGTACTTCTAGTGTTGTTAAACTACTAAGAATACAGGACAAGCGAGACATGAAATAAAAGCTTACCTCCGGCCAGCGGCTCCTCACAGCAGTGAGGAATCGGGCGTAGTCGACGGCTGCCTCGTCAACGGTCCTGCTTGCGGTCAGGTTGTTGCTAGGGGCAAGAACACAAACAGCATCAGGGGAGCGAGGAATATCAGCATGTAGGACTTCAGTCCGCAGCTGAGCGGCATCGGCCCCAGGGGTCGACATGATACCAAAAGAAAACTTCCCTTCTGGCATCACGGCGAAACCGTCCACGATGGCCCGGAGATGAGAGTCCCCGACAATCAGAACAAACTGCAACAACAAAGTAAATTTCTTTAGCATGAAAATCATTAATCCCTCTCAAGACCAATTACTTCCCTCATAAACTGGACAATAATAGCACCTTCTTGTCAGGAGACTCCGGTGGGATGACCAGCTTGTGGCTCCGTCCAGTGAGCTTCGAAGTTGGCCACCTCAGCGCCTGATGGCGGTCACCGGTACCGCTGCCTGTTAAGTAAAGTACAGTACAAAACAGATAAAAGGTAAAACTGATGAAGGAAAGCCTACCACGAGGTATCAACAATCACTTGTTTATACCAGTAAAAAAGTACAGGAAACCCAGTTTAAAAAGTTCAATATTGATGATTAATTAATTTATTGATCATTTAGGTATAAAACAGGTGGATACTTACGTGCACGAACTTCGGCACGCACAGCATCCGGGCTCCAGAAAGGCTTGGCTGGGGGTGAAGATCCAACCACCTGATGACAGATTAAAAAATAATAATGGCAGACAAGTTCAAACAAAATATAATAAAAATTTAAAAAAGTAACAAACATGACAAACACAGACAATGTCTCATTGTGTCTGTGTGTGTGAGAGGTAGGAACATACGTTGCCGACTGGAGCTCGGGAGCAGGGGGGGTGGGTCTCCCTGGTCCTCTTGGTCCTTGACCCTCTGGAAGGCTCCTCTCCGGCCGGGGGGGACACCGTCTGATGAAACAGTAACATCAAAGACATGGCAGACATACAGAACTCAACAGTTTAAAGAGAAAGCAATAGATGAAACATTTCTACAGCCATTTTCATGCAGACAGTTGTCACTGCGACACAAGCTTATCTACTGTGCAAGTACCTCCAGGTGGGCGGGGGAAGACCTCGGCTCCTCCAGGTCGAGCTTCTTCCAGCGCAGCTTCGCCGCCACAGACCGCCTCGACTTCCTCGGCATCCTGCTGATAGACGTAAAAGACAAGAGAAACAAGAGAAATGCTTGTTAAACTGACCTAAACTGCCTAATATAAAGTAAACTGATCTAAGACAACCAAATGTGATCTTATATATGAAATTAAATTATTATTATCAAAAATAGATTAATATGTGGTGATTGTGTGTGTGTGGGTGATACTGCTCTGAAGGTTGAGGGCAATGAATTCAAGATGACGGTCGCTCTCAGCTGTCCAAGCACAGGAACCCTTTAATCTTATCAAAGATAATATGCAATAAAAAGATAAATGTCACGAGTCAGTATTGGCAACATGCTAACAACATAACAAACACATGTTAAACATCTGTACTTGTCATAATGTGTGTGTTTTTGGACACATTTGAGTAATTCCATATCATATTATAATTACTGTAAATGATAATCATAATACTATATTAATTTTATACTACACTGTATTATAAAGAATAACCATGACGTAATATACCACACAAGTAAAAATAACATTTCGTCAAATGTATGGGATTTTAAACATCTGAATGCACCAAAAGCAAAAATAGTCATGTATGAAAATGCTTCCTTCTCTATTTAATCAAGGCAGGTCGTAAAAGTGTAAAATACATTTAAGTATGATAGTTCTCTCACGACATAAAAAACAGTCAATTTTTTGGTGAACAGAAAGGAGTATTAAATACTATTTGCGAACTAACCAAGTAGATAAGAAATACAGCTTTCAGCTTGTGTTAATGTTCTTGTATAAAAGCAGAAAAACTAAAAAAAAAAAAAAAACTTTTTTAAAATCCCAAAATCATGAGTGTAATATCTCCTACTAAAAATCTGACCGGTGTTATGGATCTATGCATGACAGTACAGTTTGCGGGAGAGAAAAATGGCCACCATTCCCGCCATGACAGAACAAAGGCCAAGGTTCGTACAGTTAACATCTAGCTACTGTTTTAGCTTTTACCTCAATGTTCTAATATAAAAACAGATCGACCATAAACAATCAATCTTCCCAAAATCATGAGAGTGATATCTCCTATTAAAAATCTGACCGGTGTTATGAATCTATGCATGACAGTACAGCTCACTCAAGAGGAAAATGGCCTCCGTTCGGTTCGCGCTGCCAGATAACAAAGGCCAAGGTTCGTGCAGTTAGCATCTAGCTACTGTTTTAGCTTTCAGCTCCATGTTCTAATATAGAAACAGATCGACCTTACATAGAAACAGATACACCATGAACAATCAATCTTCCCCAAATCACGAGACCGTAATGCCTAGCTTCAATAATCTCACTTTATTAAAGATGTAGGGATGTTAGCACAGTTAGCTTTTCGCTCCGGTTAATGTGTCTCTATGGAAAAAGCAAAGTCACCGCTTGTAAGCTTAGAGCGCGGCCTAATGGTTTATATACACAAGAGCCGAGTAGCGCCGTTAGCTCGTCTTAATATTGTTGTATTGAAACCGACCAGGGTTCTCCCCTGACGATGGAACAGCGGCGCTGTGTCGCTATACTGCTAGCTCAGCGCCACTATACTCATTTTCAATGTTAGCTGCTTTATAGCGGATGATTGTGGGCTGCCGCTAACAGCTCATGGAGCTCCGTGTCTAGCTTCAATAAAATCCACTTGTATTAACGATCTCAACGATTTCAGTATGCCAATGTCAGACATGACAGGTACTCACCTACGATGAGGTCAAAGGGTATCGAGCAGAGCCGGACCAGTTTTTTATATCGAGGCCAAAAAAATACACACCCAACTGTCCAATCAGAGTCCTCCTGTGTTGTCTGTCATCTGTATCCGAGGAGATTTGTCAAATAAGATGGCTGATATCTATGCACTTGACACAGATACACACACAACTGTCCAATCAGAGTCCTCCTGTCTTGTCTGTCATCTGTATCCGAGGTGATTTGTCAAATGAGATGGCTGATATCTGTGCAGTTCACGCAGACTCCGGACGATCACACATTGCTGTATAAATATAATACATTAAAAAACATCAATGTTAATTCGAAGTCTTTATTAATAATAATAATGATAATTGATTAATATTGAATTATTTTATATTTTATTAAATAAATAACATAAAACAACCTATATTTTATTTATGTTTTCTTACATTAATATATTATTTATATTTTATATATTTAATCATTTATTTATTCAATTCATGTATTATGATATAATACATGAATGAAAATGTTATTATGAATTAATTTCGCGACTTACGTCGCGAACAACTATTCTGAGTAACTGAATGATAGCATACAGAGTCTGATGGAGTTCTCCAGAGTGTTAATGTTTCGCGACTTACGTCGCGAACAACTATTCTGGGTGACTGAATGATAGCATACAGAGTCTGATGGAGTTCTCCACAGTGTTAATGTTTCGCGACTTACGTCGCGAACAACTATTCTGGGTGACTGAATGATAGCATACAGAGTCTGATGGAGTTCTCCAGAGTGTTAATGTTTCGCGACTTACGTCGCGAACAACTATTCTGGGTAACTGAATGATAGCATACAGAGTCTGATGGAGCTCTCCAGAATGAAAACTTACGTTGCGGAAACATGAACGTTCTAGAAAACTGATTAATAATCTGTATGTCCGTCTGTGTGTGTGTGTGTGTGTGTCTGTGTGTGTGTGTGTGTGTGTGTGTGTGTATGTGTGTGTGTATTTGTGTGTCTGCGACTTTTTTGACCTCATCCCATTCATTCCTCATGGGAAAGTTAATGAAGTGTGAGTGTTCTCTGTCGGTCTGTGTGTGTGTGTGTGTCTGTCTGTCACTCTCTCTGCTGGCCCAGCTGATCTCGGTTGCTAGGTGACGGTTGGTAAGGACCCGCAGCAACGGCCGTCCCAGGCTGATTTGAGACTGATTTCTGCCTCAAATCTAGGACGTCAAACTAGTGCTATTTAGTCAAAATCATACATGAAATCGGCAATTTTTTTTGACGGTCGAGCCAGAAAGGCCTTAAAGAAGACACTCATGAAGTTTCGCGGTCCTAGCTCCAGAAATATAGAAATAAGAGCGAGTTAAAAAAGGGCGCAGTTTCGAAAATCCTCTTCCCGATTTACATTGGAGTGAATACGACTGTTGAGAGCTACTCTTGTCGGTTAGAGACAGTTAATTCAAAAACCGGAAATCCTACCGATAAAGTGGACACATTGGGAGAAAGAAGACACGTGTGGCTACAACTCTGGAAAATATCACTGTTTTTGAGTGACATTTGTGGCCGGGAGCATGATGTAAACAGAAAATGGCAGAGGAAAATTTTGAGTTTCTGTCACTCTGTCAGTTGGCTCTCTCACTCTGCTGCATGAACATTCCGCCATACACAATCATTGAAAACCCTGAATTTTTCCAAAATCACTCCCTATCATTAAGGGGTCAGAGTTCAAAAACTATACATCATAGGAAAAAAGTTCAAATACAACTCAAATAGACATGACTTGTGCCTACATTTTAAAGTTTGAATGGTGTTTCTAGGTCAACGTATGCCAGAGCAGGAGATGTTTGAAAACGTTGCAGATTTGCGACTTTTTTGACCTCGTCCCATTCATTCCTTATGGGAAATTTTTCGCAGTTTTTCGCGTCTTACGACGCGAAAAATTAATATTCTGTTGAGAAAAGTAATAGCAACCCGAGTCCGATCAAGCCGCACGTTTTGATATATTACTCGTTTGT
>CAEMYA010001341.1:0-48345 GCA_903131615.1 Diplodus sargus
TAGATTGTGAACACCAAAATAAGGCATCAAATTAAGTACATATGACATTCTGAATCGAGCAATCGCCATCACTAGAGAGATGGTGATGTAGCTGGAACAGCCCTACTTTGTGTACTTTTTTAAAGTTATCTCAATTCTGCGTGACTAAATAATCAGCGGTGTACAGCCAAAGCACTCAAGATCTGTAACTGTAGAAACACATGAGCCCCGAAAGCGACATCTGCTGGCCAAATATGACAGAGCAACTCTCATGATGACCAAATTCGAATATCAGGTTTGATCTTTGTTATATCCCACTCAAAAGTTAACAGGCTAGCTGTTATGCTTTGGACCGAAGAGTAGAACAAATGGAGAGTGTTTAATTGTATTTGTCCCTGCTTGTTTGATGTCTTGTGTTTGCAGACGTTCCAGTCCCTCTCCAGCTCCTGTGAATCTCCAGACCTGCCTCCTGACCCTGTGGTTTGTCCTCAGCACTCATTCGAAGCTGTGACCGGTTGTGTGTCTGAGCTGAGGAATCACATGGAGAAGCTCCTGAACGACACGTGGCCCAGGATCTCCCTCACAGGTACGTCTGGGCCACACAGAATCTAGAGACATACGGTGGTTTCATTCAAATCCAGTTGAATTTAAGGTTTATTTGCCTTTTCTTTGTCAGTGTCTACTGTAGATGTTGTGATGCCACCTGTGCCAAAGATGAGAGAAGAGTTTGTACGCTGTGCGTAAAACTTTGATTCTACACAGCTTCACGATGCTTTAATAACAATCTGAATATCAAAGGGGTGATGATAATATCTTCCTGCCTTGCTCTGCTTTGTCAGATTGCTGTCCTCTGACACTGGATGTGAACTCGGCCTGCAGATATTTGTCCCTTTCAGAAGACAACCTGCGGGCGACGAGTTCAAGCTACGAGAACTATCATGGTTCTCACTCAGACAGGTTTAAAGGTATCAGGCAGGTGTTGTGCAGAGAGGGTTTGTCAAAGCGATGTTACTGGGAGGTTATTCGGAGTGGATGCACTTGTTCTGTGGCGGTGTCATACAAAGATATCAGCAGATCTTCTGGTGACTCAGAGTTTGGAAATAACAATAAGTCGTGGAGTCTAGACTGCTCCCAACAAGGCTACTCTTTTAGACACAATGTGGGAAGCAAAACAGTGTCAGGGCCTCAATCCTCCAAAATTGGAGTGTATCTGGACTATAGAGCAGGTACTTTGTCCTTTTATAGCATCTCTGACACGATGACTCTGCTCCACAAAGAAAACACCACCTTCACTCAGCCTCTCTATCCTGGCCTTGGGGTGAAGGATGTATCGTCTTGGCCGAGCAGTGGAGCTCATGCAGAACTGATCAAACTGTGGTGATGAAACATATATTGCCGTCAGCACTCTCTGGGGCTCAGAATTATGTCAGTCATTAAGAAATGAGCAAATCTGTTGGCATGAATGTCAGGGAATGATTTCAGCCAAATTAACAAGGTCAAATGATAAACCATACAATCATAATATGTGATAGATGAGAGGATGTCATTTTACAATACTGAGGAATTGAACATGATCGGTGATCAGTTTTTTCTTTTGTTGCAGAGTTTTTGTGCCAATTTTCTCTGTATTTTCTAGTATAGAGGCAACTGTTGATGAGAATTTAGTTTAAAAAAAAACACATACTTAAAACCATGTTATCCTTCAGCTTTGTGTTTATGAAGAGCGGACACCTGATTTATTAAGTTTCTTTTCAGTTATGTACATTATCCAAATTCTGTGCATGTGTAACAGTCTGTTTTGGGTCTTTTTTTTTTTTTTAAACTTTTTTTCTGTTCACTGTTTTAAGAGTAAACAAATAAATACAAACTTTACTCACAGCCCATTGTTTCTGATTTTCATTTGTCTCGAAGTACATCTATAGAAAAAAAAGAATTCTTGTGAAAAACATTGTTTTGTTCTATGTCACAAAAAGAACTTAGAAAAATGGACTACCAGAAAAAAAAGACATAGAAAGGAGCATTTTTTCTAAAACAGTTACACAACAAAAAGACATGGAATGGGGGAAGGAATAAATGTTTACTTGCTGGGTTCCACAAAAAAAAAAAAATAATAATAATAAAAATAAAAATCTGAAAAAATAAAACATCATTCTGTTTCACACGTGTAAACCCAATAACAATTAGACCTTGAACAATACAAATACTTTCCCTTTCCGTAGCCGATGCTATTTTTGCTATCTTTGTTTTTAATCACCTGGGCGGAGCGCTTGTTGAAGAAACCGGACAGTCAACACACTCCGCTCTTCGAACCGAACACGGCGGACAGCCTCGTCTCACCTGAACAGCCCGAACATGGCTGACAGTTACCAGCACCCTGTTTACTTCGAGTACCGCGGCCTGCAGGGGAGACAGCTGGAGAGGATAGAGAATTATTTCCGTGATAACCGCAGATCAGGCGGAGGGGAGTGCGGACCACTGAGGACCGTGAAGGAGACGGTCTACTGCGTTGCTTTCAAACACCGGAGAGGTGGGCCACAACATGTTTTCAAATTCATTTTAATATTTAATATCTGATTTGATGATAGTATCTTTTAATGCCGATTGAAAGAATGTCCTTTGTTTGAATCCATGATTACACAGACTCAGCAGGAAGTTTGTGACGTCTGATAATAAAACAGTGATTCCCTCTGAAGTATAAAACTTGAATCAGTGCAGTCTGGAATTTCAAGTATACTCCACTGCTGAAGACAAGTCAAACATCTGGTTTAGTTGACTGCAACAGCTGGCAGGACGTGAAATTAGCTGTCTCACCCTCTCAGTATTGGAAGAATTTGTATTGCAATAGGCTAAAAACTACACTACTCAATATGAGTAAGGGGTATATTTGGATCTGGGTGCATTTATTTGGCCCAACATAATTTCTGTGTGTGTGTTTGTGGAACTAAAATATCCTAATATCGTTAAAAACGTTAGTAAAGGTGTCAAAAGTTGTTGATTTGTGTTATTCACCACTTAAAATATGATTTACTGGTTTTGATTCATTTTAATGATGTTTGCTTTAAAGGATAAGTTTGCCCGAAAAATAAAAATTCAGGTTTTATATAGTGACCCTCTTGCTGATGGAAAGTCGGGTGAAGATTCGTAGTCAGCAAAACATTTCTGGAGCGTCACAGCGAGACGGCGTTGCAGTGTTTTCTCTTGAAAAACTGAAGTAGATGGGGACTTGTTTTAAAGCGTAAAAAAAGCAACAGAAACTAAACACAGAGCGGCTCCATACAGCTTCTCAGGCGTGATCCAAGTGACGTTTCTTTTCAAAACTTTACTGTAGCTGCTTAGTTAAGAGTGTTGGCATGCACCCCATCTGAGGTGGGTACATGAGCCTGACCCCTTTTCAAATCAATTTGGGATCATGCCGGAAGAGCTGTATGGAGCCGCAAACAAACAAGTCTCCATCTACTTCAGTTGTTCAGAGGAATGCTGCAGCAGTGTTTTCCTGCGGGGCACCAGAGATGTTTTGTGGATTACAAAACATCACCTGACTTTCCATCAGTATGAGGATGAGTAGATAATGACTGAGTTTTCAATTATGAAATATGACCGATCACAGTACTTTTTGTCAGAATGTTTCCTTTGAGACAGTTAAATGTAGTGGAGTAAAAAAAGTGCAATATTTGCTGCCAAAATAAGTGGAGTGGAAGAATGAAGTCGCAGGATCTGGACATAAAATAAGTAATGTACAACTCTTCAGTAAGGTACGTAAATGTACTGTCTCAATGTCTTATTTTATCACTGCCGGTAAGTGACATATCTCATCTGATATAAAGCCTGTGGAGCAGCATTCCTCCTCTTTAAAGTATGTTGTTCTGAGGAAGACATTTTAATCAGATGGGGACAACACCCTTTCATGCTGTTGTACTTTGCCTACATGTGGCGGACCCTGCCACCTTTCCGGCTTCAAACAACGCTCTGGGGACCTCATTTTCCTCTGAGAACTGCTTGTTTATGCAGTTATGGCAACAAGTAAATATCTATGTTTGTATGATTAGCTCATTAATAACCATTCAAATTCAAAGTTTGAATTACTTCCACCAAACTACACAGCGCCCCTTAAAGGGCAGAATCACTGAAGTCACTCTTTCTAAATCAGATCAGCAGAACGTCCTGCAGAGGTCCAAGCATGTTGTGGATAATCTGGTGTTAACCGTGCAAGGCAGCCTGGACCCTCCCACCTCCACCTCCACCTCCACCTCCACCTCCACTGCCAGCCAGGACTTTACTCGTCAGGTGCAGGTTAGCACAACATGTCTGTCACTCAGTCGAGGTTGTGTATTCAGAGCTTCCTCTTGTATTGACCAATAGGATTTGGTTGTTTTCTGTCACAGTCCATGCCTGCTGCGACACCTCCAACAAGTGGTGAAGAATATAATCGACCGCTTGATTCTTACCTCCTTCAGTACCTAAAGGAATGTCCCAAGGCGGAGAAAGAACTGCAGGAACAGCTTGCCTCTGTCGCCTCTTCTGCTCAGTTTTTCCCAGACGAGGAGAGGGTTTTAGTCAGGAGTTCAGCCCAACTTGGTTCTGGAGATGAAGTTGGGCAATGGAAAGCCAAAGTTGATCAACTCTTTGATGGCTACCTGTGCCACTATGAGGTGGACCCTCACAAAATCAAAGCGTTGCTTCAGTCCTGCAGCAGCTCTCCTCAGAGCACGGATGAGGTGAAGGTGTACAGTGAGCCTGGCATGGCTGTTGTAGTTGGGGAGCGTTCTCAGGTAAATGCCAAGTTGAAAGATGCAGAGGACTCGCGTGTTAAACGTGAGAAGAAAACCAGGATTCGTAGACTGGGCGAAGCCAAACTCTGTCTCCTCTGGAGAGACATTGAGCACTGTGTAGGACGAGATTGTCCAGGAGTAAAGGTCATGCAGGGCGATGCGGGCCAGATAGTTTTGGAGGGTTCTGTGGAGGAGATTCTGAAGGCAGGAGAGTTGATCACCGGTCTGGAGAATCTGGTGTTAGAAAGGTCAGTTTCCTACATCAGTCCACATCTTTTGGCCTTCTTGAAAAAGGCGTATGGATGTCCAGCTGTGCTAGGTGACTTTTTGCGAGTTGGTGGAAAGGTGCAAGTAGAATTACGGGACACAGAGCTACGTTTGTTCACCTTCTGTGCTGATAAACTGGATGAAATGGAAACGGCACTGCAGCGTGAGATCGAGGAAGTTAAGATTGTTGTTCCTAACTGCTCTGCTGTGCCACCTGAGCTTCAGGAAAGGCTCAAGTTCATGACAAATGAGATGAACCAAGGGCAACACAGGGCTCAGGTCGTGTTTGGCTCAGACAGCACAGTCACCTTATTGGGCCACATGAACGAGGTGGAAGAGCTGAGTGAAGCTGTCACACGGTTTATTTTGGACCAGTGCAGTTTCCAAAGTATACTCCACTTTCCTTCCCTGGAGTTAGCCCAAGAGTTGCCAGAATTTCTGCAGCTGCATGGTTTTGATTATTCAGGCGTTAGTTTCCATCCTTTCACGTCTTCCTCTGGGACCGCTGTGGTGCTGGAAGGTCCATCCAGTAAAGTGACTCAGGTCAGAAACAAGCTGGGTACATTTCTGGACTCCTTTCCTGAGGATCGTGTCACTACTGAGCCGCTAGGGGCCGTAAAGTATGTCCAAGGGCCGACTGGGAAAGGGGAACTCTTAAATGTTACACAGAACTTGGCCTCTTTGAGTCTGAGCGAAGCAAACACAGTTGCGAGCTACAGCTTTTGTGATGGCCTCCAGGTGCTGGTGTGCCACGGTGACATCACCAAACTGGATGCTGATGCCCTGGTGAACGCTGCCAATGAAGATCTTGACCATGGTGGAGGTGTTGCTGCTGCGCTGAGTAAAGCAGGTGGCCCTGAGGTTCAAAAGGAGAGCTCTGCTCTAGTAAAGCAGACTGGGAAAATACATACAGGTGAAGTGGTTGTGACCACAGGGGGGAACTTACACTGCAAGAAACTGCTGCATGCTGTTGGGCCTGTAGGTGGAAAATCAGGTGGCAGAGAGAGGGCGGTACTGGAAGAAACTGTCCAGTCTGCTCTGGATTTAGCAGAAATGTTTGAGCTGGAGTCCATAGCTATGCCCTGTATCAGCTCAGGTGTGTTTGGCGTCCCTGTGTGCTCAGAGGCTATTGTGACTGCAATTAAGAAGTTTGGTAGTGAGGGAGGGCGAAGTCTGAGCAGAATCATTCTGATTGATAACAAAGAAGAGATGGTGAGGGCCATGCAGGAGGCATGTGATCAGCTCCTCCATGGGATGAATATCAGAGACGGTGCACTAAGTGATTCAGGTTTTCAGATAGATGCTTCTGCCCAAGAACATACAAGAGGAGCCACTGCTGGAGCTCCTGGAGATGGTGTCCATCTAGAGATCATTCAGGGAACCATCGAGACCCAGCAGGTAAGAAACCTGTATGCTATTGGCTCACAAGCTTTTATGACCTTTAAGCCAATAAGGAGACGTTCCATATGGGGTATTAACTTGTATTTCTTCTTGTTGAAGTCATCTGATTGAATCTGTGGACTTTCCAATCCCCTCTTCTGTTCTCGTCTCAGGTCGATGCTGTGGTTTCGCCCATGGTTGGCCACGATCCTGCCTCAACCCGTGTCGGGAACACTTTGTATGAGATGGTTGGACATCAACTGACTGAAAGGTTCAGAGAGGAGGCAGGAGGAGAAACGATGCCTGGTGACGCCATCCTGGTGGAAGGCTTGAGAGGGCTTCCGTCCAATGCGGTGTTCTTCCTCAACCTCTCTCCCTGGGATGATGACCAGGAGGGAGGTGCAGTCCAGGTGAAATTCATGTTTTATAGTTCTCGACATCATGATACAGTATTTCCTTTGTCTAGCCTTCTAAATTAATTCAATTCTGACATTTTCCAGGTTCTGAAACTGGGCATCAACACAATCCTGACTTCCTGTGAGGAAAGAGGGTTTGGATCTGTTGCTCTCCCGGTACTCGGAGCTGGGATTGCCCTGCAGTTTCCAGTCAGTGTGGTAGCCAAGGTTCTGCTGGAGGAAGTTCGGAAGTTCGAGCAGGACCGAAACAGCAGAACACCAATGCTGATCAACATCGTCATCCACCCAAATGATGAAGAGTCTTGTGAGGTAATGACAAATACATTGTGCACAGACCAACTTGTATCAATGTCCACATTGTATCGGCATCAGATGAGTATATACTGGGTTTGGTATTAAATTCTACATATTTTGTAGGTCTTCAAGTCTGCCCAGGAAGCTTTCCAACCGAGTGGATTCACAAAAGATGTTCACCAACCAGATGGAGGTTGGTAGCAGCTATATGATTATAGGGCTGTAACAAATGATTATTTCCATTTTCATTTAATTGATTTGTCATTTGGTAAGATATGGCCTACATTTTAGTTTGAACTAATGCTATGAAGAGAGTGATTAAACAACAGTGAACATGTTACTACTATATTAGCTTGCTAACCAGCTGGCCACAGCCTGACCTGTCTCATACAACTGTCTGATAACCCGTAGTTTCAGCTGGCAGATAGCATCATTTGCCAGCAGTGAGTTTACTACCTTTCACAAAGTGTTAGTGTAATAAATGAACTAAAATGAACTCAAAAAAGGCCAAGTAAGGAAATTATTATATACGTTATATCCTCTGAATTCATGTTTCTGTCTTTTACCAAAAAAAGAAGCGCTTAATTGCCCCGTTAACTCTACTCAAAACATTCATTTAAACTCAACGTTGTCCTGGTCGGAGTTGCGGTAAATCGACTCCATACTTCCCCCGTTGTCAATTTATCAACGTCTTGGAGGCTGTTTTAAGTCCCAGTTCAGTGTCCGTCTGTGTTTACTCTCCGGCTGATAAACCCGGGGAATCCCTCTGTGATCCGGTCCTGACAAACTCCAGGGCCACTGGCCCCACAATCAACAGAGCCATGAGCTAATTAGTTAGTGGTTGCTAGCAAAGAGCAGCAGTTGTTGGTTATGCGGTCCCATGTATTTTTGGAGTTGCCTTTGAATTCTCATATTTTACAAATTACAACATGTTGAAAGCTATCAGCTAAAGAAGGCTAACAAGAAAAATAAATTGTACTTGACAGATGAATTGTTCTCTTCTAGTGTCAACTCCAAAGAGGATTGTCCTGCTGGGAAAAACTGGATCCGGGAAAAGCAACCTAGCTAACACCATATTTGGGGAGAAATTATTCACCACCAACCATTCTCCCAACTCTGGAACAAGAGCATGTCAAGCAGAAACCAAATCTGTCAATGGAAGAAGCATCACTCTGATCGACACTCCTGGGTTTTTTGACACAAGGGAGGGTGAGGAGGATTTGAAGCCTGAGATCGTGAGTTGTATCACAGAATGCTCTCCTGGACCTCATGCTTTCCTCATTGTGCTCAAAGTGGATAAATTCACAGAGCACGAGCAGGCTGTCATCACCAAAATATGCCAGTATTTCTCTAAAGATGCATTAAAATATGCAGTGATCGTCTTCACTCACGGTGACCAGCTTCCTCAATGGATTGAAATTGAGGACTTTGTTTGCCAGAATACGAAGCTGAGTGATCTGGTAGAGAGTTGTGAAGGTCGATGCCACGTCATTGATAATAAATACTGGAATAACAAAATGCAGAATAACTACAGGAGCAACCAGTTCCAGGTGGAGGAGCTACTTAACACGGTAGACAAGATGGTGATGGAAAACAATGGAGGCTACTACGTCAATCAGGTGTTCGAAGCAGTGGAGAAAGAAATCCAGAAAGAAGAAGATCACATTCGACAGTCAGCAGGAAACATGCCAGTGGAAGAGGTCAGAAAACAGGCTAAAAGCTCAGTGTCGAAGAGGTTTCTGATCAACCTGGCAGGTACGACAACAGGAGTGTTGGTGGGAGCTTTCTGCGGCGTAAGAGCAATGGTTGGATTAGTCATCACGGCTCTGCAGAAATCAACAGGTCCAGTGAATTTCCTGGAGAAAATGCCAGCACTGGGAGGGGCAGCCACCGCAGCAGTAGCAGCAGGAGGAGGAAAAGTGGCGGTAGTCGCTGCTGGAGCCGCTGGAGCCGCTGTCAGTGCGGCTGTTGTGGCAGCAGGGGGAGTTTGGGGAGGCGCTATTGGACGTGATGCAGCCGAGGGAGCAGAAACAATATCGGAGGCAGTAAATATGGCAGCAAATGCTGTCAACAACGAAGGAAACAAATTGGTGAAATTTTAACTTATTTTTCTTGGGGGGCCTTTTGGGGAGCTGCGGTGCAACATGGCAACATTATCTACACATCTTGGTGAAAGATCTGAAAAAATCCTCAATCCCAATTTGTCTTTCTCACAACTTTGTGAATGGCAGGAAAACTACCTGGTTAGTTTTAGGCACTTGGTTAGGTTTAGGCAATAAAACTGCTCGGTTGGGTTTTGGCATTAATACCAGTGGAGAGCTTCTTTTTAAAAGGGGGAAGAAAAAACCTGAAAACAGATGATTAATTCTTCTCCTGTTGCCAGTAGAGTGATTTTGCCTGAATTTTTTTTGTCTGCTTGATGAAGGTTGATCAGAGTTTAAGAGCCAGAAAACTTAAACAATGATCTTAAAGAGGTTAAAAGCGATCCATAGAGCTAGAGATAAGTCTTTCTGGGTTTGACAATACGAGTGACAACTTTCGCGTCACAAAATTCACTTAAGAAAAAAAAAATGATTTCAGCTTTGAATAATAAAGGGAAGAAGGACCACAACAGAATCAAAACTTGATGCGCGGTGGCTCTGACACAGGTGGAGGGAAAAGTCGAGTCACTGACCACTTTTAAATAAGATTTATTTTGTAATAAGACTCATAATCATAAGAACACTGGGCTCGTGCAATCTTTTAAATGTTGGTAATGTGTACAATAAATGTATATAAAGTGACTAAAGACGTTTATTCTGTCTAGATTCATTTATTTTAACATGTTTGATGATGATTTGCCTTTTCCACTGATCTTTATTCTGTCTATTTATATGTGACAAATCTATTTTTCAAAAATAAAAGCGTCGATTGCTCAAGTTTGTCCATGTGTTCATGTCGCCTTCTTATATTTGATGCATGTCCTGCCGACTGGTGCACCTGCTCCTCACAAGGGACATCTATCCGTACACTGTACCTGCAAGATCTGGTCAGCAGGGGGAGCAACAAAGCAAATAGCAGATTGCCGTCCTCTTGACACTGGATGTGAACTCGGCCAGCAGATATTTGCCTGGGCGACGAGTTTAAGCTGTGATACCTATTATAGTTCTCACTCAGACAGGTTTACAGGTATCAAGCAGATGTTGTGCAGCAGACACGTGCACACATAAGGCCCAAGGGGTGCTTGAGCCCCTGCCCTTTTTGCCTCGTATTATAAAGTGCCCTTTTTGTGTGTTTTTTTCCTGTTCTGCATAGGGATGGGAAATAAACGACAGTATAAAAACGAGAGAGAGAGAGAGAGAGAGAGAGAAGCTGCTGCCTCATCGTGAGCTCTGTGCACGTAGATGAGACTTGACAGTGAAGCGACTTGAACCTTTGTGAGTTATAAATCCATTAACACAACTTCCTTGTGGGGGCTAAAAAGTCGCCTTCCACTTATTCAACTTGCTTTGAGTCATATTTCAGAAAAGCGCCCATTTGTGCTTGTTAAGCTAACTGCTTGTTAATGAGAGATAAGACTAATCAAATATGACAGCTGTCTGTGTCGGCTGTTTATCTTGCCTCCAAGGTTTTGAGTTTGCTGTGACTTTGCTGTTGTAAACATTGCTGTTCCTACCAGCAGTCACAGAAGTCATTTCTTGGGTTTGTCACATGTTTAGATGTGTAGCCTGTATTTCTAGTTTGCACATGCCCTCCGATAAATAGCCTATTAATAAACCAGTGTTGTATTGCTTTTTAAGAATTGCAGCTGAATTGCATGTTTTCCAAACCTCAGTATTATTATAATGTGAATAAAATCATGTTGACAATAATTTTTTGACACAAAAGAAATGGCAATTGCATATCACTCACAGCTACACATGATACACAGCTAAGTACATCTTAGCTGTGTATCTGTGCATCTGTACATAATGTGTCCTGTCGGCAAGGTAGGGGGCAAACCACTGATACACAGAGCGAGTGACGTCAGTTTTATACTCTCACGGTAGATCAGCTCAAGGCCACCTCCTCTGCCCATAGAACGGGATTTGCATATGTTAACAAACCCAGGCGGGGCTGCTGAATTTAGATGTAGGAAATCATTCTGTTGCTGCCAGATTTCGGTGAGATATAAATAGTCCAGCTTGTGATCTGTGAGATCTGTGAGATGTGTGTGTGTGTGTGTGTGTGTGTGTGTGTGTGTGTGTGTGTGTGTGTATGTATATATATGTGTGTGTAAATATTGTAAATACATATATATACACACGCGCACACACACACACACACACACACACATATATATAAATAAATATATGTGTGTGTGTGTGTGTGTGTGTGTGTGTATAGGCAACAGAGTGGTCGGGTGAGGCAGTTGGACAGCTGGGCGTTGTGTGGGCCTTTACAGCACATCACATAGATGACAAGTGGAACCTCAAGTCCCATGTACTGCAAACCCGAGCCATGCGTCAGTCAGAAACAGTCAGTTTCTCCTCCGCAGGAGACATTGTGAATGCACAGAGAAGCGTCCTGAACGCTGGGCATATAGACCAGCTTGTATTCCTCCACAAAAACCTTGACACTAAAAAATAAGCACTGACATACATACTGGAACAACATGTAAAATCCAGTATCTTAAACTGTTGACCATATTTAATTTAGTTGAGTCCTGCAAGCTTTTATTTATTTAGGCAGATGGGTAAATTTCTTTATTGAGATTACACTGAAAAGTGGATGTTACAGGGCTTTGTACTTTATTTTGTCAATAACAGTTGACATTTTTTGTTCATATTTTAAGAATCCTACAAGCACTTTCATAGAGAGAGTATATGCTAATTTCTTTGTGGTTACAGCTAGAATAGTGTTATGACGTTTGAAGGTATAGAGACCATATTTTCTTTTGATAACTACTTTGAAATCAAAAACTCCTCTCACTGGTTGTGAACCTCCAAGCAGATATCTTAAAATATCTACAGCCTTAATGTAACATTGTTTACATATTTGTTCTTCATGTTAAGCTAATGACTGTTGATTTTGCAGAAAAAGTATTGTTATGTTAGATTGAGGTAGGTAGATATTAATTTCTTCAGCCTGCACATAAAGAGCAGATGTTGCAGTGACTTTGCGTTTTCTTTTTCAACTTCGGAAGTTTGAACCTGCTTATACAGTATATTACAGTTAATTGATAACCTTTTAACAGTCAAGAAATCTGTTAACTTATTTTTTTCATTTGTTTATCCAAAAAATCCTGCAAATGCTTGTATTTCTTCTCTTGTGAAATTGTTTGAATTCAGTAAGCTGATGTTAAGCATGTAACAGCATTGTGCGTTTACTATGCTATGACAGTTTTCCTACAATTAAATTCTTTAAAAGAAACTGAATATATCGTTGTTCCTCCAGTATCGCAATATATCGCAATACATCATATCGTTGCCCCTGTATCGTGATACGCATCGTATCGTCAGATGCCAATACACACCTCTAATGTGTATATATATGGGATATCAGCAAAGATTTGTCATTGAAGCACTGCCCTCTTTGTGACTTCATGGAACCAATAAACATGTTTATTGAATGCCCCGTCACAGTGGGAAGCAGCTTTAAAGAAAACGAAACTAAGAAGTTATCTTCACTTCACACTTGTCAACATGGCAGAGCAGCAGCAGCAGCAGCAGGAGCAAAACATAGACCTGGACCACAGCCAGTTATGGTGTTCAGTCTGTCTGGAGCTGCTGAAGGAGCCGGTCACCATTCCCTGTGGACACACTTACTGCAAAGTCTGTATTGAGGGATGCTGGGACCAGGAGGAGCAGAGAGGAAAGTCCAGCTGTCCTCAGTGCAGAGAGGAGTTCAGTCAGAGGCCTGTGCTGAGGAAGAACAACATGCTGGCTGAGGTAGGAAGGGTTCTGAGTGCAAACCTACGGCTGGACTCATTTTGTGACTCTGTAGTGCTTTAAAAGCCGAATACTTTTGTAAAGTTTAACTGTAACATCTTGAAAATGATTATTATCTTTAGAATTTTAATATGTTTGCAGCAAATCTCTCATCAGCATGTTAGAGTTGTTTCAAGCAGTTGACTGCTGTGTGTGTGAAAGTGCAGTCACGTAGTCATGTAGTGACAGCGATATCCCAGACTCCCTTGCAAATCGTGTAATTTTAAAAGTTGCTGCGTCACGAGGAGAAACTACACACTCTCTGAAACGACTACAACAGATTCTGACTCATTGGCGCCCTCTTATTGATTCTGCATTAAATACAGTACATTAGTTTTGTTTCCTTGGGAAAAGCATCACTTTGTTACCTCATTGCTGTGAAAGCTTCATTTTCGGCTGCGTCCTGTCTGCTTCCACGTCTGAAACAGCAGCTTCGGATATAGAGGCAGCCATTTGAACGCATTGTTTTAACTGGCAAAATACATTAAGTGACACAAGGAATATGTAAATGTTAATTTCTCTTTGTTTACAATTTTGCAGGTTATTTATGTAATCATTTGTATGTTTGTTTATTTTCCTTCTCATTTATTCACACCTTTCTATTCAGAACTGTTTCTACTTAGCTGTATTTCGGGTTAAAGGCTCTGATTGATGAACAGTCTAATGAACTTGTAACTTGCATACTGTCCTTATGTAAAGTCTCTATGTGCCCATGAATCGGCTGTCATTTAAAAATCAAAAAGCTACCATCAGCCAATTACAGCCTTGGCTACAGGGGAGGAAAAAAATGATGATTTTTCACAAATGTAACTGTAAAACTTATTCATATGAGCATAAATAATGACATATTATGTTTAAATGAATGAATACATACTGTATATAAACCCAGAGGCTGCTGAGTCTGTAATACTGTTCATTCTCCAATCAGAGCCTTTAACCCACCCCTGACTTTTGATGGATGAAATTGACAGATTTATTATGTTTACTGCTGCAGGTTATGTTCGAGATTGTACAAAGTACAAATATATATATGTGTGTATATATATATATATATATATATGTGTATATATATATATATATATATATATATATACACATATATATATTTGTACTTTGTATATATATATAGATATATATATATATATACACATAAATATGTACGTACATATATATACACATAAATAAATATGTGATAAAGTGATAAAATATGTAAATAACTGTGAAATAATCATATAGTTGAATACTTAATAAATCCATAATTACATTTAAAAATCCATATTGATAATAAACACACATTAAAATGGCACATTAAACATATACATATTAAATATATTTCTCTATTTACACTTTTGGTTGTTTGTATACTTATTTATATATTTAGTTACTTATTTATTCACACACAAAATGATGACATGTTCTATCGAACGAGTGACTGCTGCACCTGTACATTCACCTTCCATTTTGTTGCTTCTAGGTTGTTGAGAACCTGAAGAAGACGAGCACCCAGCAGGCTTCTCCCCCTGCTGCTGTGGCCTGTGCCGGCCCGTCAGAAATAGCCTGTGATTTCTGCTCTGAGGCCGAACCCAACAAAGCCACCATGTCCTGCCTGAATTGTCTGGCGTCTTACTGTCCGACTCACCTCCGGCCTCACTACAGTGTTCCTGTGTTGAAGAAACACCAGCTGGTCTCTGCTACAATCCCACTGCAGGAGAAGATGTGTACGAAGCACAACAAGCTGATGGAGATCTACTGCCAGACGGACGAGACGTGCATCTGTTATCTGTGCATTATAGATGAGCATAAAGGCCACAGTACAGTGTCAGCAGCAGCAGAGAGGGCTGAGGAACAGGTAGAAGCAAACACACAGATGAACTAGTGATCATGAAACTGTAAACTGTGGACTTTTATTACCACCTGTGACTGAAATAATAGAATAAGTACTGATTGTATCAACAAAACTGTGTACTGTTATTTTAGAAACAGCTGACTGTGAGTCAAAAGAAAGTCCAGCAGAGAGAAAAGGAGCGAGAAAAGGAGCTGAATCAGCTGATCCAAGCTCTGAAGGAGTACAAGGTGTGGATGTTACACTTCAGTGTTTGATCCTGTGTCTGTTTTGATCACTATAGAGAAGCAGTTCTCATTCAGGTTTTGATCCCTGGCACGGTGTGCTTGTAAAACCTACTGTCTTTGCATGAACAGAGCTGTAGCGAGACTGCAATAAAGACCAGCGATGAGATCTTTGATGAGCTGATCACCTCCATGAATAAGAAATGCACTCTGGTGAAGCAGCTGATGCAAAGCCAGGAGAAGACTGCCGTCATTCAGGCTGAAGAGCTGCAGCTGCAGCTGGAGGACGAGATCACCAAGCTGAGGAGGAGGGACTCTGAACTGGAACAGCTTTCTCATGTGGACGACCACATCCACTTCATTCAGGTACCAGAGAGAAACTGTACAGGACCAGAGAGGAGCATTTTTTTTTTAATCCCTAAAATGTTTGTTATGTCAATCCCAACTAATGAAACAAGCCAAATCACTCACTCACTGTCGAAGCTTAAAACGTGCAAACATCACAGCTGAATACATGAACCAAAGGCGACATCTGCTGATCGAGTTTATTTTTCTAACAACTTCAGTCTTAGTTAACCAAAAGTTAACTATTGATCTGTTACACTTAGGGCCAAAAACTTTGATAAATTTGTAGAAAAACGCAAATTTAAAATTATTTTATTCTATTTCAGTCTTTCAAGTCCCTCTCCATCTCCTGTGAAAATCCAGATGTGCGTTCTGGTCCTTTTGCTTGTCCTGAACATTCGTTCAAAGCTGTGACTGACGGCGTGTCTCAGCTGAGGGGTGACATAGAGAGGCTCTTGAATGAAAAATGGCCCGAGATCTCCAAAACAGGTACCTTAGAAAGAAATATCATCAGGTAACAACAACGTTTGGTTCCTCAGCTACGTTCACCAGGTTATCTCGAGTAACGAAATCGTTGTTGTTAAAATTCATTGCAAGTGTGCAGGAGTTTTTTCCTGATTTTGTCGGCCTTTGGTCTCCTACGTACCTGTCAACCCACAGGTGTGCAAAAGCTGCATTCTGTGAGCCTTACAGTCTATAAAAACCCCAGGGTATACAGAGGTTTGATTCAGGTTCAGTGGTATTTTAATTTTCAATTTTTTTTATAGTGTCTTCTATCGATGTTATGAAGCCACCTGAACCAAAGACCAGAGAAGACTTTTTACGCTGTGAGTAAAATATTTGATTCTTCACATTTCAGAACACAGTTCCTATAAAACGTATCCACGCCCCTCAGATGGTTTCCCCCTTTAAGTGCTTTTATAAATCATGGTCAATATGGTCAGTTTTCCAGTTGAGCTTGGCGTCTCCCACAGGCCTTTGAGTGAACTCTGTCTGAGATTTAATGGGATCAACAGTCAGTGCGTTTACATGACACTCGAGAAAACCGAATTACTGGGAAAACACCGGCATGTATACTCGGACAATTGCAGTTGTCTGATTGAGTAGCATAGTGGAACTATGGCTGTAATCTGACTAAACTGTGTATGTAAATGACTGAGTGACTCTGCCACTCTGCCACAAAGCTTTGACTGGTGAAGAACCTGAGCAACAGTTGTATAAAGAGTCTCTCCCATCTCAGCTGCTGAGGCTTTTAACCCCGTCAGAGAAGTCATAGGTGTCTTGTTGGTCTCTTTCACTGGTCTCCTTCTTGTTAGGTTGTATGGTCATTCAGTTTGGATAGATTTATCTGAACTCCAGAGGATGTTCAGTGACTTGGTGACATGTTTTTGTATCCATCCCCTAACTTATACATTTCAATAACCTTTTCACAGAGGTGCCTATAGTGTTATTTTGCCTTCATGGTATAATTATAACCAGAAATACTGATTAACCAGTGACTGGACCCTCAGACACAGGTGTCTTTATACTACAATCAGTTGAGACAAATACGCTGCACTCAGCTGATCTCCAGTTCACTAGTTGTGAGACTACAAGCACCAACTGACCAGACCTCTGTTGAATTAGGTCATTCATTTAAAAGTAGGTGAATCCTTGTGCAGTCACTTTATTTACATTATATATGTTTAATAAGTTGACATAACTTAGCAATTTCCTTGGCAAAAGAGACAAATTATATCGACCATGATTCCATTTATAAAAGCAATAAAAGGGGAAAACATCCAAGAGGGTGAATACTATTTATAGGCTCTGTATACGAGTGCATTAATCATGATCTAAATATCAAATGGTTGATGATTAAATTGGCTTTCCTGTTTTGCTCCTCTGTCAGATTGCTGTCCTCTAACACTGGACCAGACCACAGTCTCCAGATATTTGTCCATTTCACAAGAAAATCGTCGGGTGACGAGTGAAAACAATGTTAATTGTGGTTTTGGCACCTACTCACCGAGGCAGTCAATTTTCGGGATGAGTGCAAAGCCGAAGCAAGAGATGGCTTTCGGGATGAATTCTGGGATGAATTCTGGGTTTAATTTTGGGATGAATTCTGGGTTTAATTTTGGGATGAATTCTGGGATGAATGTTGGGATGGATATCAGGCAGGTGTTGTGCAACAAGAGTTTGTCAGGGCGATGTTACTGGGAGGTCACTTGGAGTGGTAGCACCTGGTCTGTGGCCGTGTCATACAAAGACATCAGTCAACCGTCCTCATATGACTCAGAGTTTGGAAATGACAGCAAGTCGTGGAGTCTAGACTGCTCCAAGCAAGGCTACTATTACCGACACAATGGTATGAGCACACCAGTGTCAGGCTATCGAACCTCCACGGTTGGAGTTTACCTGGATTATGAGGCAGGTACTTTGTCCTTTTACAGCATCAGTGGTACAAACATGGCTCTGCTCCACAAAGTAAAAACCACCTTCACTCAGCCTCTCTATCCTGGCCTTGGGGTGAAGGATGATGGATCTCAGTCAAGCCTTGGATATTATGTAGAATCGTATGCAGATCTGATCAAACTGTGGTAATGAAACATATATTGGGGTGGTTGATGTGTGCCACTGTTGATCAGGCTGTACTCGGCCCTACAGTACACTTCAGATGGACACCGTATGATGTATGAGAGGATCTAATTCTTAATGGTGAAAAATTCTACAAATGAATGTCGAATCCCACGTCGCCCAAATTTTGAGGTCCTGTCATGTTACCGTCAGCACTCTGTGGGGCTCAGAATTATGTCAGTCATTCAGAAATTAGAATTTCCATTGGCAGGAATGTCAGGGATGATGTCAACTAAATTACCAAGGTCAAATGATCACTATACAATCTTAACATATGATATGATGAGACAATTGCGAGGAATTAAACATTAAATCCTGAGTCCCGCAAATGTCAGTATCGATGCTCAGTGTTTTCTTTTGTTGCAGAGTTTTTTGTGCCGGTTTTCTCTGTATCTTCTAAAATTAGTGGCTACTGTTGAGATGAGGATTTAGTTTTTTTTTTTTTTTTTTTTTAAACTCATATAAAGGATTTCAAGTTTTAAAAAGTTGCTTTTCTGCATCTTCAAACCAGCGCTTTGGGTAAAGTGGTTCATACTTTGGTTTAACTCGTTCCTCACTGGGGTTTCCATGTGATTCTCATCAGGGTCGATGTGGGTCTGTGCTGACGGTTTGTCTAATTTTCAAACAGACTTTCCCAAAAATGTTTGAACACACTGTTTAAAAAGATGTGACTGTGAGTGCTGTGGACTTTAATTCTGAAGTTTGTTTAGTGTTTATTTTTGTTTAGTTGAAAGAAAATAAATCACTTAAGACACCGTGACTCGAATGACTTGTCTGTGTTCTTTTTTTAGGTTTTAAAGTTGGTTTTTGAATTACTATTTTTTTCTTAATTTACCGTTTTGAAAGAGATGGAGAGTGGATGAATTCAAATCAGTGTCGTGCTTTGTGAACAGGTAAGACAACTCGGCCTACAAAATCCTTATTAGACATGTGCTGTTCTCTTTATAAAGACTGCAGTACATTGAGTTCTGGGGCCTTGACATGCAGGTTTATGGCTTTTTAAACCAAGCTCAAACAGGAAATAAATATCAGATGCACCCTGCCAAAGACCAACCACACATAGCCACAAACTGGTAACTTTACTTTGACAAGGTTGGATGGGTGCTGCAAAAGCCCCGCCTCAGTGGGAGGAAGCATCCCCTGGAAGTGACCCACAACTTGAGAGAAAATGAAACTTGGGAGTGCTCCTCACTGCAGGAGGGAAACACATCCACATGGCTGAGCAGCAACAGGACCTGGACCGGAGTCATTTCTGCTGTTCGGTCTGTCTGGAGCTGCTGAAGGAGCCGGTCACCATTCCCTGTGGACACAATTACTGCAAAGTCTGTATTGAGGGATGCTGGGACCAGGAGGAGCAGAGAGGAAAGTACAGCTGTCCTCAGTGCAGAGAGGAGTTCAGTCAGAGGCCTGTGCTGAGGAAGAACAACATGCTGGCTGAGGTAATGGTGGGGTGTTGTTGACACCAAATTACAAGTTGTTTGGTCACTGCAGCACTAAATAAAATGCGTATTAGCCAATCAAACTGTTTAACCCATATATCCTGATACTATTGTGCCACGACGACTGTAAAATTCCAGCATGTTATAATAGTTCTTGATAGTGATGGGAATAACGGTGTTAATATAAACGGCAGCGTTACGTTTCTTAGCTACGGCTAGTCTAACTTATTATAACTTACATTGTTACATCGCCGTTACCGACTATTAAATGTGGCGCGTGATAAATGTGCGACGTTCCCTAACGAACCGATGAACAATGTGAACCGTTCTTTTTTTTTTTTTTTTTTTTTTTTCTTGGGAGGAGCGCAGCCCAGCTGCACGGTGCTCATCAGATTTGCAAATGTGGCATGACGCCACCTGAGTGCACACAGCTGTGTTTTTTTTTTCTTGGATGAGGAAGAAGGGAGGGATTAGACAACCGCATAAATGATGATGATTGGCTCTCTAAGATAGATTGAAAGTTCGTAAGCCAATCAGAGGCAGTGTTCCGTTTACACACAAACACAAACCAGAAGAGGTAAGCTGCAGCAATGACGAGTCCGCTGGGAAAGAGTAGCAGTACAGACTACTTGTATCTCCTTGAGGTAATAGGCAAGAACGTACATGTGAAGTGTTCATTATGTCCCAGTGCGAAGTTTTTGTCCACGTCCTTTGTAAGCGACTCTAATGAAGCATCTTTGAACAGCACGCGCTTCTACAACACTAGTGGCCCAAAACACCGTATTTGACACTGCTAATGATGATAGCAGGCCAGGTGTGGCTCATGTGAGCTCCGCTAGCAAAGAAGGACACGGAGCCGTCCCCACCGCCCTAAAAAAGGCTACGTAATAGTTACTTTCCCTGGTAAGTAGTGTTGAAGCCAAACTTGACTTCCCCATGTTGGTTGATGCGAGAGAAGAGTCTGACACAGAACTGTGAATAAACTGCAGCATATTTATTTAACAAAGATCTTTGGAGAACACCACACATAAAAATATGCATTTGAGCTAAGCGCCCTGTGTTCTGAGTTCGGTCCGCTGTGACTCTGGGTTTTACTCTACGCGCTCCTCCTATTGGGCGACCCCCTGAGCTCTCTTACCATTGGATATATTTACTTCGTCTATGGGGTACGTCACTCACTGTTGGGGCTTGACCTGCTTTTACCCCAAACTGGTTTTCTCGGGGTCGCTTCAGAGCTATCTCTTCCACCCGCGAGTTTTGGTTCTGTATCTCTGCATCATTAACCGTCAAGGACACTCTCCTGTTTTTACCTTTTCATCTGCAACAGTAATTGTCTACTGTTCCTGATACTGTCTGATCTTCACCCTTGAGTCACCCCCTGCGCCCCGAGTCTCATGAACACAGTGTAGGCTACTTTTCCCCTCATAGTCCAGGCAAAGTAGCGTTTTACGACACACTAATTGTAATAGAATTTTTTGCAGCTTAGATAATTTCTATGAGGGGTCCAGAACAACATACTAAAAGTCCTAAGAAATCCTAGTTGAGGAAATATGTTAAATTCTCATCAATCCGACATGTGTGATAATAAGGCCAGGCAAGAATACACCCCAATGGGACTGTTTTTGTCCTTTGCTCCTAACAAAATGAAACTTTACACAATGAAAGTACCCATGAAGAGTAACATTTTTTGTATTACAAGTTTCTTTGAAAATGAATTTTAATATGCAAATGAGCTATACACTAATCAAATATGTCTTTATTTGCATAGGCAGAAACAGCTTTCATATGTATGACAAATACATAGGCTCAATCTTCATCCAATCATCCTACTGCCAATGGGTGATGATGGGCAATGCTGCTTTTAGATTGGCCTCTAACCTGAAAACTGCCTGGCTTGGTAGTACCTGCCAGGGGTAAAATCCCCACCAGTACAGTCTTCAGGGTCACGAGGAACACAAGCTTCCCCACAACAAGGTAGCAACAACAGGGGAGGGTTCAGTGTGTGTTTTTTTAAAAAATATTTCTAAGTAATTATTGTCATGACTTACTTACCACAACAAGGTAGCAACAACAGGGGAGGGTTCAGTGTGTGTTTTTTAATATTTCTAAGTAATTATTGTCATGACTAACTTAAAATTGGTAGAATAAATCAGATGAGAAACTTTACTCTGTATAAATAAAAAAATAGTGGGGGCTGTCTGAGGCCCCTCTCACCCCCCACAAGGAGCGGAGTGACTGCTGCTCATCAACACCTCTTTCCCCAAGAAAGCAAAATCAGGGAGCCTTAAACGAAGGGAAAGGGCAGAAAGGAAAGACAGCAAGGAGAGGGAAGACAACTCCTCACTCATTTCTTTCAGAGGAAAGGTGAGCACATTCACAGTTGACACAGTTCAAGAACAAATAAAGCTAACCATAATGTCAGCAGTTGTAAAGATTGAAGGCGGTCAGACAGCCATTAATCTAGTTTCTCAGTTTGAGCAGCAGCAGGTTCCTCATCCGACACGGGAGACAGTGAGCAGTAACCATGTAACCGTCATGTTACTCTTGTCACAAATATAGGAATGACAGTCAAAAATATCATTAAAATGCATAGTTTTAGATAAAACAGCATAATTTTTTTTTTTTTGCTGGCCAATACAAGGGCCCAATTAGATTTCTTTCATGGGGCCTAAAATCCCTGGCGGCCCCCCTGAGTGTATAGCTCATTTGCATATTAAAATTCATTTTCATAGAAACTTGTAATACAAAAGATGTTACTCTTCATGGGTACTTTTATTGTACAAAGTTTCATTTTGATAGGAGCAAAGGAAAAAAATAGTCCCATTGGGTGTATTCTTGCCTGGCCTTATTATCACACATGACGGATTGATGAGAATTTAACATATTTCCTCAACTAGGATTTCTTAGGACTTTTAGTATGTTGTTCAGGACACCTGATAGAAATTATCCAAGCTGCAAAAAATTCTATTACAATTAGTTCTATTTTTGGCTCCAAAATGAGTTACTTTGCCTGGAATATCAGTTCAGTTACTTCAGTGCACACAGTAATTATCATCAGTGCAATATATTGCTAAATAACAAGCAAAGTGGAGTGAGGCTCCTCTCACGTCTGAGTATTAAAAACCCATATTTGGCATATTATAACATTCAGTAAATATAGTAATTTTTCCACAGTAGTTACTTTTATAGTAGAGTAATTCAGTGACCAACTAAGTTACTTTTTGGGAGAAGTTACTAGTAACTATAATTATTTTTTTAAAGTAACATGCCAAATACATGGTCATAAGCACTGAGAGGACAACCATTTCAGCTGTCAAGTAACTGTGAGCCATGCCCGTTTCCTTACGGACAGATTTGTTTTAAACCTCTTTAGTAACTGGTATATTTTTGTTTTTGACGTGCCACAATATTGTTGAATTCTTGCTGATTGTTGTTGTCAGTCTTAAATGCCTAAAACTGCAACCAAGTTCTGAGTAGTCCTGCAAAATATCTCACCTGAAGGCCTCTCGGCGGTAACATCATACGTTTGAGTGCCTGTTAAATTATGAGAGTCCCTACCTAAAATATTCTTTTATTTCTATTTTTGTCTTTGGTTTCATAATCTGCAGTATTTCTCACCACCGTCCTTTTTGTTGCTTCTAGGTTGTTGAGAACCTGAAGAAGACGAGCACCCAGCAGGCTTCTCCCCCTGCTGCTGTGGCCTGTGCCGGCCTGTCAGATGTTACCTGTGATTTCTGCTCTGAGACAAAACCCAACAAAGCCACCATGTCCTGCCTGAATTGTCTGGCGTCTTACTGTCCGACTCACCTCCGGCCTCACTACAGTGTTCCTGTGTTGAAGAAGCACCAGCTGGTCTCTGCTACAATCCCACTGCAGGAGAAGATGTGTACGAAGCACAGCAAGCTGATGGAGGTCTACTGCCAGACGGACGAGACGTGCATCTGTTATCTGTGCATTATAGATGAGCATAAAGGCCACAGTACAGTGTCAGCTGCAGCAGAGAGGGCTGAGGAACAGGTAGAAGCAAACACACAGATGAACTAGTGATCATGATGAAACTCTAGAATCTTATCACCACCTGTGACTGAAATAATAGAATAAGTTCTGATTGTATCAACAAAACTGTGTACTATTATTTCAGAAACAGCTGACTGAGAGTCAAAAGAAAGTCCAGCAGAGAGAAAAGAAGCGAGAAAAGGAGCTGAATCAGCTGATCCAAGCTCTGAAGGAGTACAAGGTGTGGATGTTACACTTCAGTATTTGATCCTGTGTCTGTTTTTATCACTATAGAAGTAGTCTTGTCTGGGTTTTGATTTCTGGCACGGTGTGCTTGTAAAACCTACTGTCTTTGTATGAACAGAGCTGTTGCGGGACTGCAGTGAAGACCAGTGATGAGATCTTTGATGAGCTGATCATCTCCATAAAGAAGAAACGCTTTCTGGTGAAGCAGCTGATGCAAAACCAGGAGAAGACTGCTGTCATTCAGGCCAAACAGCTCCAGCTGCAGCTGGAGGACGAGATCACCAAGCTGAGGAGGAGGGACTCTGAACTGGAACAGCTTTCCCATGTGGACGACAACATCCACTTCATTCAGGTACCAGAGAGTAACTGTACAAAAGTTAACTATTGATCTGTTGCTTTGGACCAAAAGGTTTGGCAAATGTGTAAAAAGTGCTAATAAAAATTGTTTTATTTTATTGCAGACTTTCAAGTCCCTCTCCATCTCCTGTGAAAATCCAGATGTGCCTGCTGGTCCTTTTTACCGTGCTAAACTTTCGTTCAAAGCTGTGACTGATGATGTGTCTCAGCTGAGGGGTGATATAGAGAGGCTCTTGAATGAAAAATGTCCCGAGATCTCCAGAACAGGTACCTTAGAGAAATATCAGGAAAAGACTCCTGCACACTGTTCACTTCACCTGCAATTAATTTTAATAACAATGTTTGGTTCCTCAGCTACCTTTATCAGGTTCTCTCGAGGTCTGAGTACTGAAAACATTGTTGTTAGAATTAATTGTCATGACTGTAGATTCATGTCCTTTTGTTTTGTTCAGATTATGGTTTTGTGTGTTGTCTGCTCCTGTATTCGATGTCCACGTCTTTGTATCATGTCCTTGTTTTGAGTTCCATGCCCACTGTGTTTCTTTTGTTCTTCCCTCTGTCTGTAGTTTCGGTCATTGTCTCTGTCTGCATCACCTCATAGATCTGTTCATGCCTCTGTCTACGTCTGCTCACGCTCATGCCTGTTTCTGCCTGTTTCCATTCTCCCCATGGTATGTGTTTTTTTGCATTTTTGATTTGAACTTTCCTTTTTGTTGGCACTTTGTTTAGCGTTGGTTGCTACTTTGTCTTGCTGTTTCTTTGTTACTTTGTCCTTTTGGTCTTGGACTTATTTTCTTTTGCCCTCCTTGGTTTTTGTGGATTTCGGCTTTGGTTAATAAAGCTTGCCTTTTGTTTCCTCATATCTTTGCCTCCTGTGTGTAACTGCGTTTGGGTCCACCTGACAAATTGCAAGTGAAGCCAACAGTTTTTTCCTGATTTTGTCGGCCTTTGGTCTCCTACATACCTGTCAATCCACAGGTGTGCAAAAGCTGCATTCTGTGAACCTTACAGTCCATAAAAACCCCGGGGTATACAGAGGTTTGATTCAGGGTCAGTGGTATTAATATTATTTAAATTTTTCTTTATAGTGTCTTCTATTGATGTTGTGATGCCACCTGAACCAAAGACCAGAGAAGACTTTTTACACTGTGAGTAAAACATTTGATTCTTCACATTTCAAAACACAGTTCCCATAAAACGTATCCACCCCCCTCAGACTGTTTTCCCCTCCAGTGCTTTTATAAATGGAATCATGGTCAATATGGCCAGTCTTCCAGCTGCCTTTTAAGTGAAGTCTGTCTGAGATTTAATGTGATCTACAGTGACTTTGCCACTCTCCCACAAAGATTTGATTGATGAAGAACTCAAGCAACAGTTGAGCTGAGGCTTTAAACCCTTTCAGAGAAGTCATAGGTGTCTTATTGGTCTCTTTCACTGGTCTCCTTCTTGTGAGGTTGTATGATCATTGAGTTTGGATAGATTTATCTGAACTCCAGGGGATGTTCAGTGACTTGGAAATGTTTTTGTATCAATCCCCTAACTTATACTTTTCAATAACCCTTTCACAGAGTTGCCTGTAGTGTTCTTTTGCCTTCATGGTGTCATTATAACCAGAAATACTGATTAACCAGTGACTGGACCTTCAGACACAGGTGTCTTTATACTACAATCAGTTGAGACAAATTTGCTGCACTCAGCTGATCTCCAGTTCACTAGTTGTGAGACTACAAGCACCAACTGACCGGACCTCTGTTGAATTCGGTCATTCACTTTAAAGTAAGTGAGTACTTGTGCCGTCACTTAATTTACATGATATATTTTCAATAAATTGACATAACTTAGCAATTAACTTGGCAAAAGAGACAAATTATATTGACCATGATTCTATTTATAAAAGCAATAAACAGGGAAAACATCCAAGAGGGTGAATATTATTTGTAGGCTCTGTATACCAGTGCATTAATCATAATCTAAATATCAGATGGTTGATGATTGAATGTGTTTTTTTCTTTTGCTCTTCTGTCAGACTGCTGTCCTCTAACACTGGATCAGAACACAGTCTCCAGATATTTGTTCATTTCACAAGAAAATCGGCGGGTAACGAGTGAAAACAGTGATGATTGTTGTTATAATGACTACTCATATACTATCAGGCAGGTGTTGTGCAGCCAGAGTTTGTCAGGGCGATGTTACTGGGAGGTCACTTGGAGTGGTAGCACCTGGTCTGTGGCCGTGTCATACAAAGGCATTAGTCAACAATCCACATACAACTCAGCGTTTGGGAATGACAACAAGTCGTGGAGTCTAGACTGCTCCACGCAAGGTTACTGTTTCCGACACAATGGTGGAAGCACACCAGTGTCAGGCAATCAAACCTCCAGGGTCGGAGTTTACCTGAATTATGAGGCAGGTACTTTGTCCTTTTATAGCATCAGTGGTACAAACATGACTCTGCTCCACAAAGTAAAAACCACCTTCACTCAGCCTCTCTATCCTGGCCTTGGGGTGAAGGATGATAGATATCAGTCAAGCCTTGGATATTATGCAGAACTGATCAAACTGTGGTAATGAAACATATATTGGGGTGGTTGATGTGTGCCACTGTTGATCAGGCTGTACTCGGCCCTTCAGTGCACTTCAGATGGACACCGTATGATGTATAAGTAGTGTTGTTTTTGGCAGCCTGTTTTAATTTTAGTTTTAGTCTAGTCTTTGTGTAAAACGGTCATTTTAGTTTTTATTAGTTTTAGTCATGTTTATACTCTTTTTAGTCTAGTCATGTTTCAGGCGACTAAAGGTCTGAGCATTTTAGTCTTATTTTAGTCAGAATTATCCATGACTATTTTCGTCTAGTTTTAGTCGACGAAAACTGATGACATTTTAGTCTAGTTTTAGTCAAAGAAAACTGTACTTAAGTCTCTTTTTAGTAATGCAATTTCTATCTACTTGTCTTGCATTTGCTATGTTGTACCCTTCTCCCCTCATAGGTCAGTGTCATTTGGTAACAGCAGCACACACAGACACACACCTCATGTTATTATTCATTCTTTTTTCAATGTATTTTCTTTTTTGTTTGTATTTTTTATGTATTACTTGTTTTGTTTTCACACACACACACACACACACACACACACACAGGGCTGGCCGACTGTTCATGGAGAAGCGTCTGTCCTCCCGACCGTCCTACCGACTCTTCCTCACATTTCTGCCCTAAAAACAGCGTCTGTCACCGGCGAAAAACGTTAACTCACCGAGTGTTTGTGATGAAAATAAATCAGCCCTTCAGACCGAGACTTCGGTGAACTTTCCCCCAGAAATCAGCCTCTGTGAGTTAGACAGCATCCAGTTTACTGATGACGATCATGTAATTATGTAATTTAGAGCGAAAAACGTAACTTTGTCACATTCCAGTATGTCAATCACTACACATTATAACAGTATCCATATGATTATAAACTGTCCGCAAGTTTAACCCGCGTTAACGTTAAGCCACCGCAGCTGCATCTTCTTAATAATGCCGCGCAGGTGTGGATTGAGGAAGAGACGTCGCCTGTGCAGTGCGACCTGATGCAGCACCTGAACTGAGACTCAGGAAACAGAAATATTGCAAAATAATAATAATAGCGATACGAAATAACGTTATTACATTTCGTCTCGTCTCGTTTAGGTCAACGAAAACGATACTTACTTAAGCAGAGTTTTTATTTTGTAAACGACATTTAGTCCCGTTTTTATTCGTCAACAATATTGCATTATATATTTGATTAAAGTTTTCGTCACATGACCCACATTTACGTTGCGTCTCGTCTCGTTTCCGTCACGTGATAAAGGTTCGTTGACGACGATATTTAGTCATAATTTTCGTTGACGAAAGCAACACTATGTATAAGAGGATCTTATTTTGAATGGTGAAAAATTCTACAAATGAATGTCGAATCCCACCTCGCCCAAATTTTGAGGTCCTGTCATGTTACCGTCAGCTCTCTGTGGGGCTCAGAATTAAGTCAGTCAGTCAGAAATGAGAATTTCCATTGGCAGGAATGTCAGGGATGATGTCCACCAAGGTCAAATGATCACTATACAATCATAACATAGGATACGATGAGACAATTGCGAGGAATTAAACATTAAATCCTGAGTCCAGCAAATGTCAGTGTCGGTGCTCAGTGTTTTCGTTTGTTGCAGAGTTTTTGTGCCGGTTTTCTCTTTATCTTCTAAAATTAGTGGCTACTGTTAAGATGAGGATTTAGGTTTTTTTTTTTTTTTAACTCATAAAAAGGATTTTAAACTCATAAAAAGGATTTAAAATTTTAAAAAGCTGCTTTTCTGCATCTTCAAACCAGCGCTTTGGGTAAAGTGGTTCCTCACTGGGGTTTCCATGTGATTCTCATCAGGGTTGTTGTAGGTCTGTGCTGAAGGTTTGTCTAATGTTCAAACAGACTTTTCCAAAAATGTTTGAACACACTGTTTAAAAAGATGTGTCTCAGAGTGCTGTGGCCTTTAATGCTGAAGTTTGTTAAGTGTTTATTTTTGTTTAGTTGAAAGAAAATAAATCACTTGAGACACCATGACTCAAATAACTTGTCTGTCTTCTTTTTTTAGGTTTTAAAGTTGGTTTTTGAATTACTATTTTTTTCTTAATTTACCGTTTTGAAAGTGATGGAGAGTGGATGCATTTAAATCATTGTCATGCTTTTTGAACAGGTAAGATAACTCGGCCTACAAAATCCTTATTAGACAGGTGCTGTTCTCTTTATAAAGACTGCAGTACATTGGGGTCTGGGGCCTTGACATGCAGGTTTTATGGCATTTTTAAACCGAGCTCAAACAGGAAATAAATATCAGATGCACCCTGCCAAAGACCAACCACACACGAGCCACAAACTGGTAACTTTACTTTGACAAGGTTGGATGGGTGCTGCAAAAGCCCCGCCTCAGTGGGAGGAAGCATCCCCTGGAAGTGACCCACAACTTGAGAGAAAATAAAACTTGGGAGTGCTCCTCACTGCAGGAGGGAAACACATCCACATGGCTGAGCAGCAACAGGACCTGGACAGGAGTCATTTCTGCTGTTCGGTCTGTCTGGACCTGCTGAAGGAGCCGGTCACCATTCCCTGTGGACACACTTACTGCAAGGGATGCTGGGACCAGGAGGAGCAGAGAGGAAAGTACAGCTGTCCTCAGTGCAGAGAGGAGTTCAGTCAGAGGCCTGTGCTGAGGAAGAACAACATGCTGGCTGAGGTAATGGCGGGTTGTTGTTGACACCAAATTACAGGTTGTTTGGTCACTGCAGCACTAAATAAAATGATTATTATCCTTTCTATCAAACTGTTGAGCCCAGATATCCTGATACTATTGTGTCACGACGACTGTCAAAAATTCCGGCATGTTATATTAGTTGTTGACAGTGATGGGAAAAGCCGCGTTATTTTTCTCAGTAACGGGAAATCTGACTAATTTCTGTTTCCATCGTTACAACGCCGTTACCGACAATTAAATGTGGCGCGTGATAAACTGAAGCTGCCACCGGAGCGCACAGCTGTTTTCTTTGATGAGGAAGAAGGGAGGGGCGAGGCAACCGCCTAACTGACGATGATTGGCTCTCTAAGGCAGAGTAAAGGCAGGTAGAGTACGTAAGCCAATCAGAGGCAGTGTTCAGTTTACACACAAACCACACGCGCACTTACGCTGCAGCCTCATCCGCACACGCAAACGAGCAGAGATGAGATGCAGCAATGGCGAGTCCGGAGGGAAAGTTGGCGTTTTCAGAGTGGAAGTACGGACACTACTTCAATCTCCTTGATGTAAAAGGCAAGAACGTACAGGTGAAGCGTTCATTATGTCCCAAGTGTTTGTCCACGTCCGTTTTAAGTGACTCTAATCTAATGAAGCATCCCTGAACAGCACGCGCTGCTGCAACACTCGTGGCCCAAACACACCGTTGTTGACAGTTGATGATGATGATTGCAGGCCAGGTGTTGCTAACGTGAGCTCGACTAACAAAGAAGGACACGGATCCGTCAAAAAAAAAAGTAACGCAATAGTTAATTTCCCTGGTAGATACTTTTATAGGGGAGTAATTCAGTTACTAACAAAGTTACATTTGGGGAGAAGTAACTAGTAACTTAACAGTGTTGGGGAGACGCAAGCTACATGTAGTTGAACTACATAGCTTAACTACAATTTGTTGCAACCTGCTGGTAGTTAAACTGCATTCATATTTTGTGCTGCGTCAAGTAATTAAACTACTTTTTGGGTAATTTTTTTTGTAGTTTAACTACTCAGATTACAAACTACAATTGTGCCCAATAGCATGAAATATTTTTTTTATTTAAAAAATAAGTATATAACATAAATTTAATTTAATTTTTCTTTGAAAAAAGCATGAAACATATCTGACATGCTAAGCCAACGCTGCCTCTGATTGGCTCGCCCTGTGGGCGGGTCTTTGTGCCAAGGAAGGCAGTGCTTATATGGAACCAGCACATCATGGACGATGCGCCTATGGCAAGCCGTTTTAACATTTAATAGCTAGACTGGATATGTATTGCAGATATCTGTAATTCAATTCTTCCTAGTTAAAAAGAACATTCCAGATATCCACAATGACATTCTTCCTATCCACAATTGTCATTTCAGATATCCACAATTACATTCTTTCTAGGACAAATGACGTCACATTTGCCATTCATATGTATTGGGCTTTCAGTTTCAGACATCCACAATTACATTCTGGATATCTAGAATGAACATTCTGGATATCTGCAATTGAATTCTTGCTAGGAAAAACTCCCATTTCAGATATCTTTAATCCAATTGTTACTAGTCATAATTTTCATTTCAGATATCCAAAATGAAAAACTAGTCCAGATATTCAGAATGTAATTTTGAATGTCCAAAAATACATTGTGACTAGTAAAAATGTCATTATGGATATCCACAATATATATACAGATGTCCACAATTGCATTTTTACTAGTCATAATGCGAATTGTGGATATCCGTAATGACATTTTTACTAGTCATAATGTATTTTTGGATATTCAAAATTACATAGTTATTCATTTTGGATATCTGAAATGAAAATTATGACTAGTAACAACTGGATTGAAGATATCTGAAATGGGAGTTTTTCCTAGTAAGAATTCAATTGCAGATATCCAGAATGTAATTGTGGATATCTGAAACTGAAAGCCCAATACACATGAATGGCAAATGTGACGTCATTTGTCCTAGGAAGAATGTCATTGTGGATATCTGGAATGTTCTTTTTGACTAGGAAGAATTTAATTACAGATATCTGCATTACATATCCATTCTAGCCATTAAATGTTAAAATGGCCACTTATACTCTTTAAGGATTTTTAGATATCTTAAATTTAGTTTTGACTAGTACAATCAAAGTTGTAGATATCTTAAAATAACATTTCTACTAGTAAGAATGTTATTGCAGATATCTTTAATTACAATTCTGACTAGTGAGAATACAATTTTGACTAGGAGAAATGCTATTATGGCTCTAAAATGCAATTACAGATAGGAGTGTGGTTCGATTAAATGTTAAAACGGCTTTCCATATGCGCCCAGAACGTGCCAGCCCAACTACGGCCATATTTGAGCATGTACATGTTGGATATAGATGCATCTACAGACAAGACCTACCTGTTAACATGTGAGCCCTGCAAGCCCAAAACAACAATGATTTTGACTTTTTTGACTTCTTCTGGCAGATCAATTTTTTGTAGGCTATTATCTTTTACTTCACATATGAGTATAAGTAGTTTCTAAAGCTATGTTTTTTTTGTTTTTTTTATCAGTAGTTTTACCAACCACGTTTCTCCAGGGGTAGAAATGTAGTTTGTTCAAACTACTGCCAGGTTGAACAACATGTATTTTTACAAGCTACACTTGCAAAGTAGTTTTCCACAACACTGACTATAAATAATGACTTCTTAAAATTAATGTGCCCAACAAATGGTCAAAATTATGGAGAGGACAACCGTTTTGTCTGTCAAGTGACCGTAAGCCACGGCCACTTTGTTAGAGACAGATTGTTTATTTAAACCTCTCCATCTACATATTTTGCTCACTCTTTATTAACTTGTGTATTTTTGACGTGCAACAATGTTGTTGAATTCTTCAAGGTTCTTGATGATTGTTGTTGTCATTCTTAAATGCCTAAAACTGCAACCAAATTCTGAGTAGTCCTGCAAAATGTCTCGCCTGAAGGCCTCTCGGCGGTAACAGGATACATTTGAATGCCTGTTAAATTCTGAGAGCCCCCATCTAAAATATTCTATATTTTGTTCTAATTCTGTGTTTGTCGTCGGTTTCATAATCTGCAGTATTTTTCACCACCTTCCATTTTGTTGCCTCTAGGTTGTTGAGAACCTGAAGAAGACGAGCACCCAGCAGGCTTCTCCCCCTGCTGCTGTGGCCTGTGCCGACCCGTCAGATGTTGCCTGTGATTTCTGTCCTGAGACAAAACCCAACAAAGCCACCATGTCCTGCCTGAATTGTCTGGTGTCTTACTGTCCGACTCACCTCCAGCCTCACTACAGTGTTCCTGTGTTGAAGAAGCACCAGCTGGTCTCTGCTACAATCCCACTGCAGGAGAAGATGTGTACGAAGCACAACAAGCTGATGGAGATCTACTGCCAGACGGACAGGAAGTGCATCTGTTATCTTTGCTACATAGATGAGCATAAATACCACCGTACAGTGTCAGCAGCAGCAGAGAGGGCTGAGGAGCAGGTAGAAGCAAACACATAGTAGATTGATTGACTGATTGTATCAACAAAACTGTGTACTGTTATTTCAGAAACAGCTGACTGTGAGTCAAAAGAAAGTCCAGCAGAGAGAAAAGGAGCGAGAAAAGGAGCTGAATCAGCTGATCCAAGCTCTGAAGGAGTACAAGGTGTGGATGTTACACTTCAGTGTTTGATCCTGTGTCTTTATTGATCACTATAGGAGAAGTAGTCTTGTCCAGGTTTTGATTTCTGGCATGGTGTGCTTGTAAAACCTACTGTCTTTGCATGAACAGAGCTGTAGTGAGACTGCAATGAAGACCAGCGCCAACATCTTTGACATGCTGATCATCTCCATAAAAACGAAACACATTCTGGTAAAGCAGCTGATGCAAGACCAGGAGAAAACCGCCGTCGCTCAGGCTGAAAAGCTGCAGCTGCGGCTGGAGGACGAGATCACCAAGCTGAGGAGGAGGGACTCTGAACTGGAACAGCTTTCTCATGTGGACGACAACATCCACTTCATTCAGGTACCAGAGAGTAACTGTACAGGATGGGTGTGAATTTCTTATCTCTCATACACATGTTCACCAAATACAGAGGTCCTGTCATAAAATGAGTCCCATACAAATCGGTTTGTCAGTGATTTGGGGTTGTATTACTTTATAAACCTTACAAGTTATGGAATTTAAACGTGGCTCCTTATACGCTGAACAGCAGTCAACAACTGACATCAGCTGACATAAACCTAAACTAAATAAGGAGAACAAGAGGAAGGCGTCCGTGCAAGGTGGAAAGGGAACAGGGTGGAAAAAGCAAGGTGTGCGGATGAAGGTAGATTGTGAACACCAAAATAAGGCATCAAATTAAGTACATATGACATTCTGAATCGAGCAATCACCATCACTAGAGAGATGGTGATGTAGCTGGAACAGCCCTACTTTGTGTACTTTTTAAAGTTATCTCAATTCTGCGTGACTAAATAACCAGCCGCGTACAGCCAAAGCACTCAGGGTCTGTAACTGTAGAAGCTGAAGAACACATTAGCCCCAAAAGTGACATCTGCTGGCCAAATCTGACAGAGCAACTCTCAAGATGACCGAAGAGTAGAACAAATGGAGAGTGTTTAATTGTATTTGTCCCTGCTTGTTTGATGTCTTGTGTTTGCAGACGTTCCAGTCCCTCTCCAGCTCCTGTGAATCTCCAGACCTGCCTCCTGACCCTGTGGTTTGTCCTCAGCACTCATTCGAAGCCGTGACTTCTTGTGTGTCTGAGCTGAGGAATCACATGGAGAAGCTCCTGAACGACACGTGGCCCAGGATCTCCCTCACAGGTACGTCTGGGCCACACAGAATCTAGAGACATACGGTGGTTTCATTTAAATCCAGTTGTATTTAATTTTTTTTTTTTTTTTTTTTTGTCAGTGTCTACTGTGGATGTTGTGATGCCACCTGTGCCGAAGACGAGAGAAGAGTTTTTACGCTGTGAGTAAAACTTTGATTCTACACAGTTTCACAATGCTTTAATGATATCAGAATATCAAAGGGGTGATGATAATATTTTCCTGCCTTGTTCTGCTTTGTCAGATTGCTGTCCTCTGACACTGGATGTGAACTCGGCCAGCAGATATTTGTCCCTTTCAGAAGACAACCTGCGGGCGACTAGTTCAAGCTACGAGAACTATTATGGTTCTCACTCAGACAGGTTTACAAGTATCAGGCAGGTGTTGTGCAGAGAGGGTTTGTCAAAGCGATGTTACTGGGAGGTTATTCGGAGTGGATGCACTTGTTTTGTGGCGGTGTCATACAAAGATATCAGCAGATCTTCTGGTGACTCAGAGTTTGGAAATAACAACAAGTCGTGGAGTCTAGACTGCTCCCAACAAGGCTACTCTTTCCGACACAATATGGGAAGCAAACCAGTGTCAGGGCCTCAATCCTCCAAAATTGGAGTGTATCTGGACTATAGAGCAGGTACTTTGTCCTTTTATAGCATCTCTGACACGATGACTCTGCTCCACAAAGAAAACACCACCTTCACTCAGCCTCTCTATCCTGGCCTTGGGGTGAAGGATGTATCGTCTTGGCCGAGCAGTGGAGCTTATGCAGAACTGATCAAACTGTGGTAATGAAACATATATTGGGGTGTTTGATGTGTGCCACTGTTGATCAGGCTGTACTTGACCCTTCAATATACTGTAGATGGACCCCATATGATGGGATGAGAGGATATGTTGAATCCTGCCCTGGCAAAATGTTAAGGTCCTGACATGTTGCCGTCAGCACTCTCTGGGGCTCAGAATTATGTCAGTCATTAAGAAATGAGAAAATCTGTTGGCATGAATGTCAGGGAATGATTTCAACCAAATTAACAAAGTCAAATGATCAACCATACAATCATAATATGTAATCGATGATAGGATGTGATTCTTCAGTACTGAGGAATCAAATCCTGAGTCCTGCAAAATCTCAAGGTCGGTGCTCAGTGTTTGCTTTTGTTGCAGAGTTTTTGTGCCAATTTTCTCTGTATTGTCTATAAATAGTGACTACTGTTGAGATGAGGATGAAGTTTAAAAAAAAAAAAAAACTCAATCATGTTCGTTGGTGATGAAAAGCGGACATGTGATACATGTCATACATGTTTATTTTCACTTATGTAAATTATCCAAATTCTGTATGTGTGACAGTCTGTTTTGGATCTTTTTGTTTTTTTCTTCATTATTTTATGAGTTAAATAAACACTTTACTCACAGCCCATTGTTTTTCATTTGTCTCGAAGTACATCTATAGAAAAAAAAGAATTACTGTGAAAAATTGTTATTCTATTTCACACATGAAAAAAAATCAGAAATTGGAAAAATGAATCACCAGAAAACATAAATACATAGAACACCGTTTTTAAAACAAACAAAACGTGAGGAACCACGGGTGGCATTTCTTATTTAAAATAAAAATACAAAAACTCAGTGTAACACACAACAAAAACAATGGAATGGAACAAAAATACGTTTATTTGCTCGGTTACACACACACACACACACACACACACACACACACACACACACACACACACACACACACACACACACTCAAAGAAAAAAATCACTCACAACAACTAGAACTTAAACAACACTGCTAAAAACAAACAAAAAACACTTTCACTTTCCGTTCAAGGCTTCCGTAACCGATGCTATTTTTGCTACCTGTGTTTTTCATCACCTGGGCGGAGCGCTTGTTGACGAAACCGGGCAGTCAACTCACTCCGCTCTTCGAACCGAGCACGGCGGACCGCCTAGTCTCACCAGAACAGCCCGAACATGGCTGACAGTTACCAGCACCCGGTTTTCTTCGAGTGTCGCGGCCTGCAGGGGAAACAGCTGAAGAGGATAGAGAATTATTTCCGTGTTCGCCGCAGATCAGGCGGAGGGGAGTGCGGACCACTGAGGACCGTGAAGGAGACAGTCTACTGTGTTGCATTCAAACACCAGAAAGGTGGGACATATAGATATTAATCATGTTTTCTAATTAATATTAATATTTAATATCTGATTTGATTATATTGTCTTTTAATGGCGGCTGAAAGAATGTCCTTTGTTTGAATCCACGAAAAACTGCATCAGTTTCTATTAAATGATTCGCCTGTTGAGCAAAATATCAGCTTTTAAATTTAATTCTAGTGTGATTTATTATAGCATATTAAACTCGCCTATGATAACACAGATTCAGTAGGAAGTGTGTGAGGTCCCATCATAAACAGTGACGCCCTCAAAGTTCGCTTCCGAGGAAATACAAACTCATATCAGTGCTGCCTGAGATGTCAAGTGTACTCCACTGCTGAAGACAAGTCAAACATCTGGTTTAACTTATCGCAACAGCTGACAGGATGTGAAATCAGCTGGCTCTCCTCTTAATACTGGTATAAATTTCCATTACAATAGGCTAAAACTACACTACTCAGTATGAGTAGTGGATATTGGGATATGGGTGCATTTATTTGGCCCCACAGTATTTTTTTGTTTGTTTTATTTTAAAGTATCCTAATTTTGAGTATTTCATGTTATATTCAAGCTTTCACTTTAAATTGGTTGTTTATGTAGGTAGGCTGATAGATAAACTTTTGCACATACAGTATGTGTCGACCAAATAAGGAATGAGATACTTGAATATTTTTAAATTGCTGTAACATTAGCAATTACCTTGCCTCGGTGGATCTGCCTAAGTAAGAGTAAGAGTGGAAGAAGTATTCACAACCTTTACTTTTGTAAAAGTTGTGTATCCCGACCGATTGTCCAAGTGAAAGTAATTCCTTGATAATATTACTTAAGTAAAAGCATCATCAGAAAAAGTACTGAAGTGTTCATAATGCATAATATTAAGACAATAGGGAAACAATATTTCCCTCTGGTTTGATGTAGATTTGAAGAAAAAAGTAGCATGTAATGGAAATTCTCAGTACAAGTACCTCAAATTTGTAATTGAGCGAGTACTGTGTGAAAGTGAAAGTATAAGAGCGAAGTTGTAAGGTTATTTCAGGGTAAGGGTGTGGCTTCCAACTTCCAATCACATTCCTAGTTTCTGCATGCAAAAGTCCCACAGGTGTTGACGCACTGGCATGCATGATACGGTATTGTTTGACTGTGTGATTGTGTGTTTTGACGTGACGTCAGATCGAAAGGCATGATAATTATCTGGAGGGATAGTCCGCAGGCTATGAAGCTTGGCACAGCATGGCAACACTCTGTGTTCACAACACTTTTGTTTACGCTGACACCGGAACTCGTTTAAAACCAGTTTCAACTTTAACATGCTGAATTCCTCAATCAGAATGTACTGACTACTCTTTAAAAATGTTAATAGTGATGTAAGAAACGCCAGAGATTTGCGTGAGCATGACCCGCTTCACACATTTTTCGCTCAATATTATGCAGAAACAAAAGTAAGGGGGTCCAAAATTGCTGATTTATGTTATTCGCAACTTCAAATATGATTTCCTTGTTTGATGTTATTTCATTTTTAATGGTATTTGCTTTAAAGGATAAGTTTACCCCAAAAAGTTAAGTTCAGTTATTATATTCTCACCCTCTTGTTGATGGAAAGTCGGATGTATTTTAGCAAAATGGCGTTGCAACGTTACCCCCGAACAACTGAAGTTGATGGGGTCTTGTTTTAAAATGCAAGAAAAAGCAACAGAAACTAAACACAAAATGGCTCCATACAACTTTTCAGGTGTGATCCAAGTGACGTTTCTTTTAGCCCTTTTTAAGATTAAAACTTTACTGTAGGTGCTAAGTTAAAAGTTTGGCACGCCACACCTGAGGTGGGTACATGATCCTGAACCCTTTTCAAATCAATTTGGGATTATGCCGGAAGAGCTGTTTTAAGCCATTTTATGTGTTTTTTACGTATTAAAACAAGTCTCCATCAACAGTGTTTTGCGCCAGAAATGTTTTGTGGATTACAAAACATCACCTGACTTTCCATCAGTATGAGGATGAGTAGATAATGACTGAGTTTTCAGTGATGAAATATGACGGTCACAGTACTTTTTGTCAGAAAGTTTTACTTTGAGACAGTTAAACATTCTACCAATAAAATAAGTAACATTTAAAATGCAATGGTTGCCTCTGATGCAGCATGCAATCTGAAAGTACTTAGAGTAATTTAAATAAATGTAGTGAAGTCAAAAGTGCAATATTTGCATATAAGTATGGAAGTGGAAGAATGAAGTCACAGGACCTGGTCATAAAATAAAGTACAACTGTTCAGTGAGGTACTTGAGTAAATGTACTTAGTCCCCTTTCATCGCTGCTGGTAAGTGACAGAAAAAGAATGTCTTATCTGATATAAAGTCTATGGAGCAGCATTCCTCCTCTTTAAAGGTGCAGTATGTAGTTTTATGTATGTACTTTTTAATCAGAAGGGAAAATCTTCAGCAAACTAAATAAAGAAACTCTCTTTGTTTTCATGTCTGAAGAAACAAACTGACCTTAAAGGAAAACCCTTTCAAGCTGTTTTACCCTGCCACCTTTTAGCCTCAAACAACGTTCCGGGGACCTAATTTTCTTCTGAGAACAGCTTGTTTATTCAGTTATGGAAAACAAATAAATATGATTACCTCATTAATAACCATTAAAATTCAGAGTTTGAATTACTTCCACCAAACTACACATCGCCCCTTAAAGCACAGAATCACTGAAGTCACTCTTTCTAAATCAGATCAGCAGAACATCCTGCGGAGGTCCGAGCATGTTGTGGATGATCTGGTGTTAACTGTGCGAGGCAGCCTGGACCCTCCCACCTCCACCACCACCTCCACCTCCAGTGCCAGCCAGGACTTTACTACTCAGGTGCAGGTTAGCACAACATGTCTTTCACTCAGACGAGGTTGTGTATTCAAAGTTTCCTTTTCTATTTACCAATAGGATTTGGTTGTTTTCCTTGTGTCACAGACACAGCAGTCCATTCCTGCTGCAACACCTCCACCAAGTGGTGAAGAATATGATCGACCGCTTGATTCTTACCTCCTTCAGTACCTAAAGGAATGTCCCAAGGCGGAGAAAGAACTACAGGAACAGCTTGCTTCTGTCGCCTCCTCTGCTCAGATTTTCCCAGACGAGGAGAGGGTTTTAGTCAGGAGTTCAGCCCAACTTGGTTCTGTAAATGAAGTTGGGCAGTGGAAAGCCAAAGTCGATCAACTCTTTGATGGCTACCTTTGCCACTATGAGGTGGACCCTCACAAAATCAAAGCGTTGCTTCAGTCCTGCAGCAGCTCTCCTCAGAGCACAGATGAGGTGAAGGTGTACAGTGAGCCTGGCATGGCTGTTGTAGTTGGGGAGCGTTCTCGGGTGAATGCCAAGTTGAAAGATGCAGAGCACTTGTGTGTTAAACATGAGAAGAAAAAAAGGATTCATAGACTGGGCGAAGCCAAACTCTGTCTCCTCTGGAGAGACATTGAGCACAGTGTAGGACGAGATTGTCCAGGAGTGAAGGTCACGCAGGGAGATGCAGGTCAGATAGTTTTGGAGGGTTCTGTGGAGGAGATTCTGAAGGCTGGAGAGTTGATCACCGCTCTGGAGAATCTGGTGTTAGAAAGGTCGGTTTCCTACATCAGCCCACGTCTTTTGGCCTTCTTGAAAAAGGCGTATGGATGTCCAGCTGTCCGAGGTGACTTTTTGCGAGTCGGTGGAAAGGTGCAAGTAGAATTACGGGACACAGAGCTACGTTTGTTCACCTTCTGTGCTGATAAACTGGATGAAATGGAAACGGCACTGCAGCATGAGATCAAGGAAGTTAAGATTGATATTCCTAACTGCTCTGCTGTGCCACCTGAGCTTCAGGAACAGCTCAAGTCCAAGACAAATGAGATGAACCAAGGACAATACAGGGTTCAGGTCGTGTTTGGCTCTGACGGCACAGTCACCTTATTAGGCCACAGAAATGAGGTGGAAGAGCTGGGTGAAGCTGTCACATGGTTTATTTTGGGGTTGGGTGAATTTCTGGACTTCTCTCTTGAGGATCGTGTCACTACTGACCCGGTAGGGGCCGCAAAGTCTGTCAGAAAGCCCACTGGGAAAGATGAACCCCTAAATGTTGCACAGAATTTGTCATCTTTGAGTCTGAGTGATGCAAACACAACAGTTGCGAGCTACAGCCTTTGTGATGGCCTCCAGGTGCTGGTGTGCCATGGTGACATCACCAAACTGAATGCTGATGCCCTGGTGAATGCTGCCAATGAAGATCTTGACCATGGTGGAGGTGTTGCTGCTGCGCTGAGTAAAGCAGGTGGCCCTGAGGTTCAGAAGGAGAGCTCTGCTCTAGTAAAGCAGACTGGGAAAATACATGCAGGTGAAGTGGTTGTGACCACAGGGGGGAACTTACACTGCAAGAAACTACTGCATGCTGTTGGGCCTGTAGGTGGTAAATCAGGTGGCAGAGAGAGGCCGTTACTGGAAGAAACTGTCCAGTCTGCTCTGGATTTAGCAGAAATGTTTGAGCTGGAGTCCATAGCTATGCCCTGTATCAGCTCAGGTGTGTTTGGTGTCCCTGTAACTGTGTGCTCAGAGGCTATTGTGACTGCAATTAAGAAGTTTGGTAGTGAGGGAGGGCGAAGTCTTGGAAGAATCATCCTGATTGATAACAGAGGAGAGGTGGTGAGGGCCATGCAGGAGGCATGTGATCAGCTCCTTCATGGGATGAATATCGGAGACGGTACACCAAGTGATTCAGGGTTCCAGATTGATGCTTCTGCGCAAGATAATACAGCAAGAGGAGCCACTGCTGGAGCTCCTGGAGATGGTGTCCGTCTAGAGGTCATTCAGGGAACCATCGAGACCCAGCAGGTAAGAAACCTTTCTACTACTGGTTCACAAGCTTTTATGACTTTTGAGCCAACAACAAGACGTTCCATATGGGGGATTAACTTGTATTTCTTCTTGTGGAAGTCATCTGATTGAATCTGTGGACTTTCCAATCCCCTTTTCTGTTCTCCTCGTAGGTCGATGCTGTGGTATCGCCCATGGTTGGCCACGATCCTGTCTCAACCCGTGTCGGGAACATTTTGTATGAGATGGTTGGACATCAACTGGCTGAAAGGTTCAGAGAGGAGGCAGGAGGAGAAACGATGCCTGGTGACACCATCCTGGTGGAAGGCTTGAGAGGGCTTCCGTCCAATGCGGTGTTCTTCCTCAACCTCTCTCCCTGGGATGATGACCAGGAGGGAGGTGCAGTCCAGGTGAAATTAATGTTTTATAGTTCTCGACATCATGATACAGTATTTCCATGTCTCGCCCTCTAAATTAATTCAATTCTGACCTTTTCCAGGTTCTGAGACTGGGCATCAACACAATCCTGACTTCCTGTGAGGAAAGAGGGTTTGGATCTGTTGCTCTCCCGGTACTCGGAGCTGGGATTGCCCTGCGGTTTCCTGACAGCCTGGTAGCCAAGGTTCTGCTGGAGGAAGTTCATAAGTTCGAGCAGGACCGAAACAGCAGAACACCAATACTGATCAACATCGTCATCCACCCAAATGACGAAGACTCTTGTGAGGTAATGACAAATACATTGTGCACAAACCAACCTGTTTAAATGTCCACATTGTATCGCCATCAGATGAGTATATACTGGGTTTGGTATTAAATTCTACATATGTTGTAGATCTTCAAGTCTGCCCAGGAAGCTTTCCAACTGAGAGGATTCACAAAAGATGTTCACCAACCAGATGGAGGTTGGTAGCAGCTATATGATGATAAGGCTGTAACAAATTATTATTTCCATTTTCATTTAATTGATTTGTCATTTGGTAAGATATGGCCTACATTTTTGTTTGCACTTATGTTGTGAAGAGAGTGATTAAACAACAGTTATCATGTTACTACTATATTAGCTTGCTAGCCAGCTAGCCACAGCCTGACCTGTCTCAGACAACTGTCTGATAACCCTGTAGTTTCAGCTGGCAGATAGCATCATATGCCAGCAGTGAGTTTATTACATTTCACAAAATTATTATATATACGTTTTATCCTCTGAATTAATGTTTCTGTCTTTTACCAAAATAAGAAGAGCTTAATTGCCCCGTTAACTCTACTCAAAACATTCATTTAAACTCGACATTAACAAAATTTGTCCTCTTGTCCTGGTCGGAGTCGTGGTAAATCGCCTCAATACTGTATTCCCCGTTATCAACTTACCAATAGTGTCCTGGAGGCTGTTTTAAGTCCCAGTTCAGTGTCCATCTGTGTTTACTCTACGGCTGATAAACCCGACGAATCACTCTGTGGTCCGGTCCTGGCAAACTCCAGGGCCACTGGCTCCACAATCAACCGAGCCATGAGCTAGTTAGTTAATGGTTGCTAGCAAAGAGCAGCAGTTGTTGGTTATGCGGTCCCACATATTTTTGGAGTTGCTCATGAATTCTCATATTTTATAAATTACAACATGTACAGGTCACTGCTTCCCAAAACCTATTAAGAAACTATTGTGGAAAGCTATCAGCTAAAGAAGGGTAGCAAGAAAGAGAAATTGTACTTGACAGATGAATTGTTCTCTTCTAGTGTCAACTCCAAAGAGGATTGTCCTGCTGGGAAAAACTGGATCCGGTAAAAGCAACCTAGCTAACACCATATTTGGGGAGAAATTATTCACCACCTACGATTCTCCCAACTCTGGAACAAGTGCATGTCAAGCAGAAACCAAATCTGTCAATGGAAGAAGCATCACTCTGATCGACACTCCTGGGTTTTTTGACACAAGAGAGGATGAGGAGGATTTGAAGCCTGAGATTGTGAATTGTATCACAGAATGCTCTCCTGGACCTCATGCTTTCCTCATTGTGCTCAAAGTGGATAAATTCACAGAGCAGGAGCAGGCTGTCATCACCAAAATATGCCAATATTTCTCTAAAGATGCACTAAAATATGCTGTGATCGTCTTCACTCACGGTAACCAGCTCCCTGAAGGGCAGAAAATTGAGGACTTTGTTTGCCAGAATAAGAAGCTGAGTGATCTGGTAGAGAGTTGCGGAGGTCGATGCCACGTCATTGATAATAGATACTGGAATAACAAAATGCAAAATAACTACAGGAGCAACCAGTTCCAGGTGGAGGAGCTACTTCAAACGGTAGACAAGATGGGGATGGAAAACAATGGAGGCTACTACGTCAATCAGGTGTTCGAAGCAGTGGAGAAAGAAATCCAGAAAGAAGAAGATCACATTAGACAGTCAGCAGGAAACATGCCAGAGGAAGAGGTCAGAAAACAGGCTAAAAGCGCAGTGTCGAAGAGGTTTCTGATCAACCTGGCAGGTACGACAACAGGAGTGTTGGTGGGAGCTTTTTGCGGTGTAAGAGCAATGGTTGGATTAGTCATCACGGCTCTGCAGAAATCAACAGTTGGGATGAATTTCCTGAAGAAAATACCAGCACTGAGAGGGGCAGCCACCGCAGCAGTAGCAGCAGGAGGAGGAAACGTGGCGGTAGTCGCTGCTGGAGCCGCTGGAGCCGCTGTCGGTGCGGCTGTTGTGGCAGCAGGGGGAGTTTGGGGAGGCGCTATTGGACGTGATGCTGCCGAGGGAGCAAAAACAATATCGGAGGCAGTAAATATGGCAGCAAATGCTGTCTACAACGAAGAAAACAAATTGCTGAAATTTTAACTTATTTTTCTTGGGGGGCCTTTTGGGGAGCTGCGGTGCAACATGGCAACATTATCTACACATCTTGGTGAAAGATCTGAAATAATCCTCAATCCCAATTTGTCTTTCTCACAACTTTGTGAATGGCAGGAAAACTACCTGGTTAGTTTTAGGCACTTGGTTAGGTTTAGGCAATAAAACTGCTCGGTTGGGTTTTGGCATTAATACCAGTGGAAAGCTTCCTTTTAAAAGGGGGAAAAAAACCTGAAAACAGATGATTCATTCTTCTCCTGTTGCCAATAGAGTGATTTTGCCTTCATTTTTTTTTGTCTGCTTGATGAAGGTTGATAAGAGTTTAAGAGCCAGAAAACTAAAACAATGATCTTAAAGAGGTTAAAAGGGATCCATAGAGCCAGAGATAAGTCTTTCTGGGTTTGACACTACGAGTGACAGCCTCCGGGTCACACTAATTGATTATTAAAAATATATATATATTATTTCAGCTTTGAATAATGACGGGAAAAAGGACCACAACAAAATCAAAACTAGATACATAGTGGCTCTGACACAGGTGGAGGGAAAAGTCTAGTTTGTTATCACTGATCACTTTTGAATAAGATTTATTTTGTAATAAGAATCATAATCATAAGAACACTGGGCTCATGCAGTCTTTTATATGTTGGTGATGTGCACAATAAATGTGTATAAAGTGATTAAAGGTGTTTCATGTTTAATTCTGTCTCGATTAATTTATTTTAATATGTTTGATGATGATTTGCCTTTTCCACTGATCTTTATTCTCTCTTTTTATATGTGACAAATCTATCTTTCAACAATAAAAGCGCTGATTAATCAAGTTTGTCTCGTTTGTTCATGTTGTTTTATTATGTTTAAAGCATGACACATGGTGCACCTGCTCCTCACAAGGGACATCTATCTGTACACTGCACCTGCAAGATCTGGTCAGCAGGGGAAGCCCCAAAGCAAATTGCAGATTGCCGTCCTCTTGACACTGGATGTGAACTCGGCCAGCAGATATTTGTTTCTTTAACAAGAGAACCGGCGGGCGACGAGTTTAAGCTGTGATACCTATTATGGTTCTCACTCAGACAGGTTTACAAGTATCAAGCAGGTGTTGTGCAGAGAGGGCTTGTCAAAGCGATGTTACTGGGAGGTTATTCGGAGTGGTTGCACTTGTTCTGTGGCGGTGTCATACAAAGATATCAGCAGATCTTCTGGTGACTCAGAGTTTGGAAATAACATTAATTCGTGGAGTCTAGACTGCTCCCAACAAGGCTACTCTTTCCGACACAATATAGGAAGCAAAACAGTGTCAGGGCCTCAATCCTCCAGATTTTGTGTGTGTTTTTGTGTGTATTTGAGTGTATCTGGACTATAGAGCAGGTACTTTGTGCTTTTATAGCATCTCTGACACGATGACTCTGCTCCACAAAGAAAACACCACCTTCACTCAGCCTCTCTATCCTGGCCTTGGGGTGAAGGATGTATCATCTTGGCCGAGCAGTGGAGTTTATGCAGAACTGATCAAACTGTGGTGATGAAACATATATTGGGGTGGTTGATCAGGCTGAAATTGGCCTTCAATATACTGTAGATGGACACCATGTGACGGCTGAGAGGATATGTTGAATCCTGCCCCGCCAAAAGGTCCTGACATGTTGCCGTCAGCACTCTCTGATGCTCAGAATTATGTCAGTCATTAAGAAATGAGAAAATCTGTTGGCATGAATGTCGGGAAATGATTTCAACCAAATTATCAAGGTAAATTGATCAACCATTCAACCAAAAAAGTTGCCTTTCTCCATCTTTAAACTACCGCTTTGGGTAAAACGGTTCGTGTGTGTCAGTGCTAAAGTTTTGCTGAAGATTTGTCTAATTTTAAAACAGACTTTTCCAAAAAATGTCTGAACACACACTGTTTAAAAAGATGTGTCTCAGAGTGCGTTGGCCTTTAATGCTGAAGTTTGTTTAGTGTTTTGCTTTTACTTGTGCCTGGATTACTCATATACTTCAAACCATGTTGGCCTTTCTAAGTTTATTCAGTTTTTTAGCAGACATGTGATACATGATATTTTCAATTATGTACATTATCCAGATTCTGCACACGTGTAACAGTCTATTTTGGTTCTTTTTTTTTGTTCTACATTTTTTTGGGGGGGGCATTATTTTAAGATTAACAAATAAATAACACTTAACTAACAGCCCATTGTTTCTCATTTTCATTTGTCTCTAAGTGCATCTGTAGATTTTTAAAAATATATATTTCACACATGAAACAAAATCAGAATTTCGAAAAAGTGATCATCAGAAAAACATAAATACATAAATATATATATATTTTTTAAATCTGGAGTAAAAAAATCACTCTGGTTCACACATGTAAAAAAAAAAATAGAACCTAAAAAAAACATCTCACTGAATAAAACAAAAAACGCTTCCCCTTTCCCTTTCCTTTCCCTTTCCGTAGCCGGTGCCATTTTTGCCGCGTCTGTGTTTGGGCGGAGCGCTTGTTGACGAAACCGGACGGTCAACACACTCCGCTACTGGAACCGAACACGGCGGACAGCCTCGTCTCACCAGAACAGCCCGAACATGGCTGACAGTTGCCAGCACCCTGTTTTCTTCGAGTATCGCGGCCTGCAGGGGAAACAGCTGAAGAGGATAGAGAATTATTTCCGTATTCGCCGCAGATCAGGCGGAGGGGAGTGCGGACCACTGAGGACCGTGAAGGAGGCTGTGTACTGTGTTGCATTCAAACACCAGAGAGGTGGGCCGTAAACACACACATATCGATAGCAATATTGTTTTCTAGCCAAACATATAGTTATTAATGATGTTTTCTAATTAATATTAATATTTAATATCTGATCTGGTTTGATTATATTGTCTTTTAATGTCGGTTAAAAAGAATGTCCTCTGTTTGAATCCACGAAAAACTGTATCAGTTTCTATTAAATTATTCTCCCGCTGAGCAAAATGTCAGCTTTTTAATTTTAATTTCTGGTGTGTTATCCTAGAATATCAAACTCGCCTATGATCACACAGATTCAGTAGGAAGTGTGTAAGATCGCATAATAAACAGTGACAGCCTTAAGTTTCGTTTTCTATGGAAATGGAAACTTATCAGTGCTGCCTGTGTGCTCCACTGCACGTCAGCAATCTGCTGCTGAAGACATGCTAAACATCTGGTTTAATTTACTGCAACAGCTGGCAGGATGTGAAATCAGCTGTCTCCCTCTCTCAGTATTGGCAGAATTGCCATAACAATAGGCTAAAACTACACTACTCAACATGAGTAAGGGGTATATAGGGTTATGGGTGCAGTTATTTGGGCCAACTGCTTTGTTTGTCTGTGGAACTAAAATATCCTAATTTTTAGTATTTCATGTTATGTTCAAGATTTCACTTTAAAATGAAAGTGGCTATTGTGCATGTAGGTTTGTACTCGAGCTACACTGATCAGTAAGCCTTTGCACACACAGTATGTGTCGACCTAATATCGTTAAGAATGTTAGTAAAGGTGTCAACAGTTGTTGATTTGTGTTATTCGCCACTTAAATGGTGTTTGCTTTAAAGGATAAGTTTACCCGAAAAAAGAAAATTCAGGCATTATATACTCACCCTCTTGCTGATGGAAAGTCGGGTGAAGTTTCGTGGTCAGGAAAACATTTCTTGGGCGTGACAGCAAAACGAGGCTGAAGCGTTTTCCCCCGAACAGCTGAAGTAGATGGGGACTTGTTTTAAAACGTAAGAAAAAACAACAGAAACTAAACACAGAAGGGCTCCATAAAGCTTTTGATGTGTGATCCAAGTGACGTTTCTTTTCACCCTTTTTAAGGTCAAAACTTTACTATAGCTGCTAAGTTAAAAGTGTTGGCACGCACCCCGTCTGAGGTGGGTACATGAGCCTGACCCCTCTTCAAATCAATTTGGGATCATGCCGGAAGAGCTGTATGGAGCCATTTTATGTGTTTTTACGTTTTAAAACAAGTCTCCATATACTTCAGTTGTTCAGAGGAATGCTGCAACACTTACCTGTTGAACATCACCTGACTTTCCATCAGTATGAGGATGAGTAGATAGTGACTGAGTTTTCAGTTATGAAATATGACGGTCACAGTACTTTTTGTCAGAATGTTTCCTTTGAGACAGTTAAACATTCTATCAATATAATAAGTAAATAATAAAAATGCGATGATTGCCTCTTTATATGTGGCAGACCCTGCCACTTTCCTAGCTTTAAACAGTGTTCTGGGGACCTTATTTTCCTCTGAGAACAGCTTGTTTATTCAGTTATGGAATACACAAATATTGTAACTATTAAAATTCTG
>CAEMYA010001342.1:0-10180 GCA_903131615.1 Diplodus sargus
GTTGTTGGGATGTGTGTGTGTAGACAGTCAGGACACGCGGGGTGCTTGTGACATGATAGTAAAGTAATATTGCTACATTTCTGCTTATAAACTACTCAGAGTTAACAAAGAGCTAGCTTTAGCTAACATGGCTAACGTTAGCCTAGCCACCGTAGCCAGTCTGACTAATCGATAGCAGAAACTTTGAGCCAGCGACCAGCAGCTGTTATATCAACGTTGATTGAAGGTGTAAAGCGCATGCGCAAACACTGTAAACAACGACACTCGTAGTTGTAGAGAAAAAGGCAACAAGTGAAGGTTTGAGGTGCAGTAAGTTTCTTTGTACGTCTTTATTTTGTGTTATAAGTGCATCTTTTATCCTTCACAGTGTGACAAATTTCTCATTTGAAAGCCAGTATTTCAAATTCTAGTGAAATATGGTCTAAATGTAACATGTAACATTTAATCAACATCTTCAAATATACCTTTACTAAATGTTTACTGACAGCCCAAATGTTCTGGTCTAGATGTCAGATTTACCGTCTTAATCATATCATATATGTGTTTTATTGATATTTTGTTATTTAGGAAACTTTATTTGTTCATCTTTGTTGTGTTTTCTTTTTTCCAACTATTACTTTCTCTGTTTTTTGAGTCATGGAGAGAGTATTTTGAAAAATAAAAAATAACTTCACCCTCTAATGTATGTTATGTTTTTCAGCCCTGTCAAGAACCAGTTAGTCTAAAATACTCAGGTGCCTTTAAACAATAATCCAGACTGTGAAACATGCTGACAGCTCTGTGTTTAGTGTCTTTTACTGCCCTGAAATAATCCAAGTCATCAGATGTGGACAGTGCCACCTCCTGGCAGATATCTGGACCTGCGTCTGTACATTGACAGCAGTAAACTATTTCAGGTGTGGTCAATAATTTACACACTATCCTAAGATCATGAGAAAACACCCCGATGTCCTCTCCAATCATCCAGTGTGCATTTTTCCTTTAAAAAGACGAGGAAACTGTCTCCTGTTCCCACCGACATACATCCCTGTTCCAGGTTTAAAAGCGTCCTGTGTTCGTGTCTTGGGTTCGTCTAACTGAGCTGGTTTAATAAGAAAACAATAAACGGGACATGGAGACGTGATGTTAGTGCACTGAGCAGAAACATACTTCTTTTCTCATCCTCTCCAAACAAACAACAACAGCTCTGAGGAGCCTCTTAATTGTGCTCTCTGGTGGGGAAACCTTTTGAATCACAGTGTTATGATGGTCAGGGATTAGTAGTCCATGGCTGTCAGACATCAGTGATGGACGATGGCATCGTTCATCGGCCCAACTCCACTCTTGAACAAACTCTTTTTCTCATTCTTGTGTTTTGAGCTCACAGTCAGTGTAACTGTTTTACCTCTCAGACTGACTGAAGTCCAGAAGATGGCCTCCCGGAGCCTTTGTGTGGAGGAAGAGGAGGACAGAGCAGAGTCTGCAGTATCCAGCTGTCTGTCTATGAGGAGTGACCGGTCCAATGACAGTCCTCTTGACTTCAGTAAAGGACCCTCAGACACACAGTAAGAGAACTGCTTGTAATTTTCACTTATTTTCAAAAGCTTCATCCAGATTGGATTCTGTGTTTATATCTTAAAATTCCTACTGAAATGTGAAAGTTGTGAGAGAAAAAGAGAAATGTTTTATCCCGTCTTCTGAATATCTGACAGCTGTCAGTCTCCTAAATGCTGTAAACTAAACTAAGAGAACTGATACAATCTTTTAAACCTCCTAATCATCAACAGCAGCAGCAGCAGTTTGTGTATTTAGAGCTTCCTAAATGACTTTGTCTTCAGAGAATTTATCAAAGATTCATGAGATATTAATAAAAACATGCTGTTGCAGAGCTCAGTTGAACAGGCAGAGAGCAGAGTCTCCAGTATCCAGCTGTCTGTCTATGAGGAGTGACTGGTCCAATGACAATCCTCTTGACTTCAGTAATGAACCTGGACCCTCAGACACACAGTAAGAGAACTGCTACTAACTTATTCATGTTCAGTTACTTAACTGATGTTGATTTTGTGTTTATATATTCAAATGCCCTCTAAACTTCATCAACCCAATTGCCTGAATAAATGTCGGCTTGTAGTTTCTGCAGAACCACAGACGTGTTAAAACTTTGTTTATTGATGTTGCAACTTTAAATTTCGGATTTCTAAGTTTTCACGTCTCTCAATGCTGTGAGTATGCTTCTGTAGCAAAAAAAAATCAGCTTTCATTTCAGAATTCACACTTCAAAAAAGTATTGTTAGTTTTGTAACTTGTGTAAACCCTCAGCAAATTCCTGTTCCAGGTTTAAAAGCGTCCTGTGTTCGTGTCTTGGGTTCGTCTAACTGAGCTGGTTTAATAAGAAAACAATAAACGGGACATGGAGACGTGATGTTAGTGCACTGAGCAGAAACATACTTCTTTTCTCATCCTCTCCCCACAAACAACAGCAACTCTGAGGAGCCTCTTAATTGTGCTCTCTGGTGGGGAAACCTTTTGAATCACAGTGTTATGATGGTCAGGGATTAGTAGTCCATGACTGTCAGCCATCAGTGATGGATGATGGCATCGTTCATCGGCCCAACTCCACTGTTAGTTTACTGGAAATTTCTTGGACCCAGAAATCATGTTTCCTATAAACTTTTATGATTGAAATGTCATCTATAGGCCTATTAAACGTTTAAAGGCCGTTTTCTCAAAATGAGTTTTTTCTCATACTCTGTGCCAAAAATCTCCACTTCAGTAGCACTTATATACACCAAACTTTCCAGTTTGATTCCTATCTATATTCTGAAGGTTGTAACTGAGGGGTTTATTTGTATATCATTCATAGCCTGATTTATACAACATGTTATTCCTAAAAACATTGCGCAAATGTTTTTTTATGGCTGTTGACAGTATTTTCTGATTTATGGAGTAATAAAAAGAGAAATCCAAAATTCCCTCTGTAAAAACCTTCAGCTATAATATGTCAACAAAATGAAACAAGAATTTTGATCCTGGCTTTATCCAGTGTTTAGATTTATGTTCTGGAAATGTATGCAAATAAGCGCATATTTAATTAGATAATGCATCATTTGCATATTTAAACATACACTTTCAAAAAACTCCTAATACAAAAAATAATTATCTTAATGTAATTAATCAACTAGGGGAAGTTTCATGGTGATATATATTAGTTAAAAATGTCCCTATTCTTCACCTGTAGTGTCTCCCATTCATTAGCTCATTATGCTAATTACTCAAATTGCCCAACATGCAACTTTTAGCAACCAAGCTTAATCTCATCTGCTCGGCCTATAGATGACATTTTAATAATAAATGTTCATAGGAAACAACATTTCAGGGTTTAGTACGGGGCATATAGGGGTTTCCAGTAGACTATGTTGAACAAACTCTTTTCCTCATTCTTGTGTTTTGAGCTCACAGTCAGTGTAACTGTTTTACCTCTCAGACTGACTGAAGTCCAGAAGATGTTCTCCAGGAGACTTTGTGTGGAGGAAGAGGAGGACAGAGCAGAGTCTGCAGTATCCAGCTGTCTGTCTATGAGGAGTGACTGGTCCAATGAGAAACCTCCTGACTTCAGTAAAGAACCTGGACCCTCAGACACACAGTAAGAGAACTACAAAGCTACAAACTTATTCATGTGACTCATGTTCAGTTACTTTTACTTATGTTGATTTTGTGTTTATGTATTCAAATGCACTTCAAGCTTCATCAACCCAACTGCCTGAATAAATGTCGGCTTGTAGTTTCTGCAGAACCACGGACGTGTTAAATCTTTGTTTGTTGATGTTGCAACTTTAAATTTCAGATTTCCAAGTTTTCACCTCTCTCAACGCTGTGATCGTGCTTCTGTAGCAAAAAAAAAAATCAGCTCCCATTTAAGAATTTACACATCAAGAAAGTATTGTTAGTTTTGTACCTTGTATCAACAATTAAAAAATCATATTAGTTATTAAAAAACTGTCTTGACAGGAAGAGGAGTCATGTTTCTGTGGAGGAGCAGCTCTGCAGCCACTCTGTGTGTCAGGACGTCCTGAAGGATCCAGTCTCCAGAACAAAACCAGCCGGTCAGACCAGCAGTGAACAATGTAAGACTCTACATCTCCACCAATTAGAAATGTCACCTGCTACATGTTATTAAACACTACCTGGCCAGAAAGAAGTCACACACTCTCATATTTCATCTGAACACCTTTAGCTTTGATTACGGCACACTTTCAACGTGACATCATTGTGATGATGACATGTCACAACACTTATTTCTATCCAAAGTTGCATTAATCTTTCACCAAGATCTTGTATTGATGATGGGAGAGTCGGGCCGCTGTGTGAAGTCTTCTCCAGCACATCCTAAAGATTCTCAATGGGGTTCAGGTCTTGACTCAATCCATGTGTGGAAATGATGTCTCATGCTCCCTGAACCACTCTTTCATAGTTTGAGCCTGATGAATCGTGGTGTTGTCATCTTGGAATCTGCCCGTGCCATCAGGGAAGAAAAAATCCATTGATGGAAACACGTGGTCATTCAGTATATTCAGTAGTCAGCTGACCTCATTCTTTGGGCACATAATCAGTAAGTGATTTGTTAATTTTTAACAGGGGGGATGGTCCAATGGGAGCACCACTCTGCCCCGACACACCTATGTACACCTCCCAAAGGACATGGCAGGACGCTTTAACCATAACTGTGACATTTCTAATTCTACAATTTCATTTTATCCAGTTATCTTCCTTCTCTCCCCACTACAGTTGTCTTTTTTTTAACTGTATTAGTGGAAGTAAGTAATGAGTAAATACACCTTTTAATTGTATGCAGTGGACTGAGTTTATTCAGGCAGGGTTTTCTCATGTTTCTCAAAATACACTACAAGCAGGGTTCTTTTAAGTTACATGACCCCTTGGAAATTTTTACGGTCTAAATTCCTTGAAGGACACAATGAACATTGTGCAAAATAGCAGAGCCCGACCAACTTATCGGTATTTGCCTTCATCGATTTATCGGCTGATTTATAAGGTTTTAAAACCTTATATTTAAAAAGTATAATGCAGGAAAACATGCTTGGGGTAATTAAGAATTAGTGTAATGACACAGTTTGGCCAGCAGAGTGCGTTTCAACGGAGGATAAAACAGCTGGTGTCAGGAAATGTAACAGCTGCCTCACTAATGGTTAAACTATAAACCAGCAAAAAAATGACAATCTGCAACATAACATAGCCACCATGTTCTGAACAGACACACTTAGAAATGCTAACAAAAAGTAACAACAAGAATGAAGCAGGTACAACAGCTGACAGAAACCTGCGGCTCCCTAAATCTCCTTCCAAAAACTGGACTACTGCACCAATAAAACAAACTGAAGAAGCAACAAGAGCAAATCCAAAACTCCACATTCAGTGCAGGAAAACAAGACGATCGTAATGTGTAAAAACATCCACAGGAGCAGCAGACAAGCTGACAGAAACCTCAAAGTCCTGCAGCCATTAGTGCCGATGCTCCATCTCAGCGGTTGAGCACCATTTCTGAATCTTCAAGTTTATTTGATAAATAAGAAATGGGATGCTCTACTGTTACAGCCCTCCTGCAGGAGGCCAGTTCTCATACAGCAGCAACTTTACTGCTTTATATATTCTTAATTTGGTCTTTTTAAATAAAAGTGAAAATAATGTTGTGTTTTGTTTTGTCTCACACTTTTCCCTCTTTTTTTAGTGAACGTTGGTCTGCAGGAGGCTTTAGAAGAATATAAGATCAGTCTGAGGAGGAGATGTGAACGTGTGACTGAAGGAAGTGAAACAGGAAGTGATGAAACAGGAAGTGGAATCCTCCTCAACAGGATCTACACTGAACTCTACATCACAGAGGGACAGAGTGAAGAGGTTAATACCCAACATGAGGTGAGACAGCTAGAGACAGCTTCCAAGATGGAGACCCTCCATGACACTCCAATCAGGTGCTGCGACATCTTTAAAGCCTCACCTGACCATCAGAGACGCATCAGAGTCGTTCTGACCAACGGCGTCGCTGGAGTTGGAAAAACCTTCTCGGTGCAGAAGTTCACTCTGGACTGGGCAGAGGGCTCCGAAAACCAAGATGTCAGTCTGCTGGTTCTGCTGTCGTTCAGGGAGCTGAACCTGATCAGAGGTGACCAGTACAGTCTTCTCAGGCTGCTCCATGTTTTCCATCCAACATTACAGAAGGTGACAGCAGAGAAGCTCGCTGTCTGTAAACTTCTCTTCATCTTTGACGGCCTGGATGAAAGCAGACTTTCACTGGATTTCAACAACCATGAGGTCGTGTCTGATGTCACACAGAAGTCATCAGTCAGCGTGCTGCTGACAAACCTCATCCAGGGGAAGCTGCTTCCCTCGGCTCTTGTCTGGATCACTTCCAGACCTGCAGCAGCCAATCAGATCCCTCCTTCATGTGTGGACAGGGTAACAGAAGTACGAGGCTTCACTGACGTCCAGAAGGAGGAGTACTTCAGGAGGAGGTTCAGTGATGAAGATCTGTCCAGCAGAATCATCTCACACATCAAGACCTCCAGGAGCCTCCACATCATGTGTCTGATCCCAGTCTTCTGCTGGATCACTGCTACAGTTCTGGACCACATGTTGACTACAGACCAGAGAGGAGAGCTGCCCAAGACCCTGACTGACATGTACTCACACTTCCTGCTGGTTCAGACAAAGAGGAAGAAGCAGAAGTACAATGAGGGACGTGAGACGAGTCCACAGAAGCTGACGAAAGCTGACAGGAAAGTTCTTCTTAAGCTGGGGAGGCTGGCGTTTGAACATCTGGAGACAGGAAACATCATGTTCTACCAAGAAGACCTGAAGCGCTGTGGTCTTAATGTCACAGAGGCCTCGGTGTACTCAGGAGTTTGTACAGAGATCTTCAGAAGAGAGAGTGTGATCTTCCAGAAAACAGTCTACTGCTTTGTTCATCTAAGCGTTCAGGAGTTTCTGGCTGCAGTCTACATGTTCCACTGTCACACCAACAGGAACTCAGAGGTGGTGGAGGCTTTTCTAAAAGACTTCACACTCAGGGACTCAAAACCAAACTCTGCTTTTGAAAAGATTTCTACGTTTTTTTCTGGCAATGATGCCCGTTACCCATCCCTGGATGAGTTCCTGAGGAGAGCTATGGAGAAATCCCTTGAAAGTAAAAATGGCCACCTGGACCTGTTTGTTCGCTTCCTTCATGGCCTCTCTCAGGAGTCCAACCAGAGTCTCATAGCAGGCCTGCTGGGTCGGACAGACAACAGTCCTGAACTCATCCAGAGAGCCATCAACAACCTGAAGGAGATGAACAGAGATGATGTCTCTCCTGACAGAAGCATCAACATCTTCCACTGTCTGATGGAGATGAACGACCACTCAGTTCATCAAGAGATCCAAGAGTTCCTGAAGTCAGAGAACAGATCAGAGAAGAAACTCTCTGTGGTCCACTGCTCAGCTCTGGCCTACATGCTGCAGATGTCAGAGGAGGTTCTGGATGAGTTGGACCTGAAGAAGTTCAACACATCACGGGAGGGACGACGGAGACTGATTCCAGCTGTGAGGAACTGCAGGAAGGCTCTGTGAGTCCAGATAAGATCATCATTGTGTGTTTATTACATTATAAAACAATGTTGATCTGACGTCATCAGTATTAAATATCCACACGTTACACACATGCACATTCTAAAAGTTCAGCTCTATAAAAGTCAAACAGGTAAAGTAGCTTTTTGAATTGTTGTTTGTGTTTGTCACTATAAATATCTAAGAGGAAAAAACTTCTTCTCACTCTTCAAGTGATGGAAGATTGAAACAATGTTTTTACAGTCATTTTATCACAACAGTCTTATTTTTACAGCGGATAGAGTTTCTATACTTTGTTTTATAATGTGTGTTTATTGTTCTTATTATATACAGACACACATGTAATATCTGTGATCTGCTGGATCTGTGAGGGTTGAGGCTTTCAGTCAGAACCAAAATGCAGAGACTTGAGATAGAAATTCATTCAAAGGTGATTTATTGAGGTATCAATCTGCACACATGAAGACGGAAAACATAGGAATGAGATGGAGTCTAGCCACAGAAAAAACACTGGAGCACAAAACACGTAGTCAACAAAACACTAGATGACACTGAGATAATGTGCTGAGGTTTAACAAGAGCACAGGTATAATCACTGGAGCGGTGAAGAGACCAGGGTATTAAAGCTGGAAGGATGAAGGACTGATCTGTCCATTCTCAAAGAGTTTAACATCTGTTATTATTGTTGATTTGAGAGGACGTCAATCAAGAACATGTTCCCTCTTGAAAAGCAAAAAAATCTCTTGCTCCATTCTGACTGAATAAAAGGAGCAACTTTACATTGTTTACTTCATTATAATCGATTTATTTTCTCATGTGTTTCTATATTATAAATGAGTTTGATTCATAAACAATGAGGACGCTCTCTGTCTCTCTCTCTGGTAGTATGTGAATGGACTGGTCTGTAAACTGGTTTACTCCAGAGCGATCACACATTCAGCTCCTGGGAGAACATCAGGGTTCATCCTGCCAGTGAAGGAGAACTCAGCAGGTTCAGTTCAGTGGAGAGATTTTATCATCACCAGCCTACAAGAAGAAATTATTAAACAGCTGAACTCCACCTGAGAGAAACTATTAACTATGAAATTATGACAATACAATCTTTGATGAGGAGCAGAGTGACATTAAAAGATGCAAAGACTTCATACAAGCACATGACTGAGGTAAATACATACAAGTGCTGTTACAACCTCCAGTGATTGTAGCACTCAGTGGACATCATGTTCAAATAAAGGTAACAGACACAAATCACATCACCTTGTTTGGGAGACACGTTGGTCTAAAGCTGCCATTGAGGGATCATTAGTTTGCTCAAGAGCACTTTGACATGTGGACAGGAGGAGCTCAAGTTTCAAACCACAAACCTTGTGATCAATGACTGACCAGCTCAGACTGAACAACTGACCAGCTGAGCTACAGCCAAATGTGTTCATGTCTGTTTTGTAGATAAAGTATCAGATTTAATTTGATCTTCAGTTTTATTTTCTCTGTCATCACAGACTTTCTGGTTGTGGACTCTCAGAGACTGACTGTGAAGTCGTGGCCTCAGCTCTGAAGTCCAACCCCTCCCATCTGAGAGAGCTGGAACTGAGTGACAACGAGCTGAAGGATTCAGGAGTGAATCTGGGTGCAGGACTGAAGAGTCCAAACTGTAGACTGGAGATCTTGAGGTCAGTTCTTGTATTTTGCTCTTCTGCAGTGTTTATCTACCTGATTTAAATCTATAACAGAACTTTTGAACGTCCTTTACTTTTCTTGTTTTCTGTGTTTGTCTGAACAAAACTCACAGCAGCTCTTTTTTTAGTCTGTCAGTAGAATTCAGTCTGTAGTCTAACTGGATTCATGTTGTTATGGACACTGTAGTGTTGGGACAGGTGTTAAAGAGGGTGCAGAGTTCAGCAGCATGTTGATCATCTGTGTTGACATGAATGTGGTGACATTTAGATTATGTCTGTAGAAGGCTGACATTACAATATGATGATCCACAATAACACAATAACAAAGTCACACAGTCATTTTAGGATGAATGAAGCTAATTGATCAGGACACATTAATGTTGGACTGAACATTGAACAAATGAAGATTAATCGGGATATAAATTGATTTTTAACAACATCATTTATTATTCATTCAGATTGATTAATTGCAGTTCTTCAGAGATCAGCTGTGCTTGTGAGGGATCATAGATTTATGAAGCTCTATGATGCTCAAACTGATAGAAAATAAAATTATCAAATGATTCTAACTCCACTTTTCCCCCAAAAAAAGAACATATGAAGAGAAAAATCTACACTGAATAATTCACTGTGATTCTCTTCAACTCTTGATCATCATCTTATATTCCACATCATGTTTTTAAAGAAAGTGATATTAAAATACATCAACACAATAAATAAATAAGTTATCTCTGTTTCAACAAACAGACAACAACGAATATTCAGTATTTTCTTTTTCCATCAGTTTTATAAAACTATATGATACTCACACTAGTTCAAAGTGAAGAGACTTTGATTTTATGGATTTACTTTTGTTCACATTTCCCCAGAATTCATCCTGACATATTTACAGCTTTGGAAACTTTGTGATC
>CAEMYA010001343.1:0-19948 GCA_903131615.1 Diplodus sargus
AATCATCAGCTGTTTAGACGATTAATAAGTCTGACATCCAGCAACACAAAGGTTTAAATTATAACAACAGTGAAGAAGTTTGAAGCTCATGTTTCATGTTTGCTGAGAGATGAGGGAGTGTCAGGTCCTGCTATGTGTTTGTATCACTCTTATCACCACATCATCTCCCAACATGTCACAGTAACGTTAGCTCACAATAAGAGAGCGATGTTGTAATGTTGCTTTACAACTTTATTGTCCAGCTGAGCCTGAAAATAAACATTAGTAGACTATAAATGTGTTCAGGCTGCAAACTGAACGACTGTGTTCAGTCTTGATTCATTTGACACAAGAGCACAGGAGGCTTCCCAACTTTGAACACTCGACCAAAACAGGCGACACCGTCCGACAACCACGCAAACACTCACTGGCTGCACCTGATTGGACGAACGCCACTCATGAGTCGTGTACATTTAAAACTGGACCAACATGTAAAATTTCTCTTATATCATGAAAATAGCTCACTGAAATTTCTGAAGAATTGTCAGTTGGAGACAGTTGGAGTTAAAACAGTGCAGACCACTGATTGGTCAGTCTGTACAACCAGGGTCATGTCTCTGTGTTTTAATCATCTCTGCCAGCAGAGCAGAGAATAAAAAGGTCAGCAGTTTGTGTATGTTGTCAGTACAGGTCGCAGTGTGTCAGGTCATAAATGCAGCAGCTTCTCAACAGTTCAGACGGTCTTCCCTGATGTTTCCCAGCTGATGGAAGTCTGGCTGGTTTTCCTTCAGGTGATAACACTGCCTGTCTTTAGCAGGGAGCCACGATGACACCAGAGGACATTTTCAACACTCTGGAGGATCTAAAAGTTGATGAATTCAAGGATTTCAAATGGTATCTGAAGCTGCCTGACATCCTGGAAGGCTACCAACCCATCAAACAGTCCAGGCTGGAGGGAGCAGAAAGACGGGACACAGTGGATCTGATGGTGAACACCTTTAACCTTGATGGAGCTCTGAAGGTGACCAAGAAGATTTTAGAGAAGATCAAGAGGAATGACCAGGTGCAGAGTCTGTCAGCCAACAGCTCAGGACCAGAAGGTCAGTCACATTCTGTATTTTAATATCATTTTCAGAAGAAGAGAGTGAGTCGACCACACAATACTTGTAAAGGAACAGGCCTCTCAGTACAGAAGCTCGTTGTTTTCAGCAAAGAAAAACAAAGAGGCCTGATTTTATAATGAGGAGAAAAGGTTGAAGCATCAATAATCTGGATTAACTCATTTTAAACTAGTTTTACTGAATTCAGATTAGAGCTAATCGAAGATTAAATTAATCCTTGTTGGTGCAACTAAGCCATAATCTGTGTCTTCACCTCTCTCAGTGTCAGTGACTGTGGGTGATCAAATCAAATCAATTTTATTTATATAGCCCAAAATCACAATCACATTGCCTCAATGGGCTTTACAGTCTGTACAGTGAACAACATCCTCTGTCCTTAGACCCTCGATTCGAGTGAGGAAAAACTTCACATGTTGATGGAAAAAAAACCTTTTAACAGGGTAAAAAAAACAATGGAAGAAACCTCAGGAAGAGCCACAGAGGAGGATCCCTCTTCCAGGACAGACAGACATGCAATAGATGTTGCGTGTACAGAAAGAGCAGCAATCACAGTTTACAAGTTACATCAACAGAAAGTCTGATACAAGTTATATGAAAAATTGAGTGGATCGGGAGACGACTGAGCAGGACGAGGCATCACCAAGTGCTGCCCAAGCCAGACGACCTCCTGTCCACCATGATGACCTGGAAGAGAGCAGGCCACACGGGAGAATTAGTAAAGGACAGAGAGAGGCATCAAGATTTACAGGAATGTAGATATCAGGAGGCGGTGAAGCAGAAGAGAGCAGGAATCCAGCAGAGCCCAGGGTGTGACGGTCCGGATCAGTCAGTGTTTCAAGGCAGCAGGAGCCCAGAAATGGTAGATGGTCCCAGGATGCCGTGGTCCATCAGAAGGGAGCCTGAAAGAAAGAGAGGAGGAGGAGAGAGAAAAAAGGAGGAGGGGGAGGAGGAAGCTATAGAGAGTGTAGAGAGTGACACAGCTTGTGGGAACAGAAAACAAAAACAAAGGTTAGAGAAATGCAATACTGATCAGAATAAACAGATTGTTTCTCGTCGGCAGCACAATGTAGTCTTATACTGTAGGAACTCATTGAGACTGACACCGACCCACTGAAGAAGCTCACATGCTACGTCAAAGAAGTGAGTTTTGAGTTTAGATTTAAAGGCGTCAACAGAGCCAGATTGTCTGATGTCAGCTGGGAGGTTATTCCAAAGGAAAGGAGCCCGATAGGAAAAAGCCCTGCAGCCAGCTGACTTCTTCTTGATCCTGGGAACCATCAGGAGCCCTGAATTTTGAGAGCGTAATGCCCGAGTTGGAATATATGGTTTAATTAGATCTGACATGTACGACGGGGCAAGGCCGTGTACAGCTTTATATGTCATCAGCAGCACCTTAAAGTCTGATCTTAGATGCACTGGGAGCCAGTGCAGAGACGCTAAGATTGGTGTAATATGATCAAATTTTCTCGTACGTGTTAGGACTCTGGCTGCAGCATTTTGAACCATCTGAAGACTTTTAGTGCTCTCACGTGGAAGGCCTGAAAATAAGGCATTGCAGTAATCCAGACGAGACGAGACAAAGGCATGAATCAGGATCTCTGCATCCGCCGTGGACAGGAAGGACCTAATTTTGGCTATATTGCGCAGGTGGTAGAAGGCGATCTTGGTAATTTCTTTGATGTGCTGATCAAAAGAGAGCGTAGAATCAAAAGTAACACCTAGATTCTTGACGGTTGAGCTTTGAGAAATAACGCAGTTGTCGAGAGTTACAGCCACCTGATCAACATGGTGTCTCTGGCTGGCTGGAGTGATGACCAGCATCTCAGTTTTTTCCGAATTTAGGAGCAGGAAGTTTTCAGACATCCACTTCTTCACTGCACATAGGCAGGTCTCTAGTTTCGTGATTTGAGATTTGTCGTCAGCTTTTAGGGGCACATACAGCTGAGTGTCGTCCGCATAGCAGTGGAAATGTATTCCATTCCGTGATGTTGGAGAGACTCCAGAGAACAGAGGACCTTCTTCCTCTCAGAGTGAAGGTAAAGCTGCTGTATTCTCTGGTATGTACGGAAGCCCTGAAAGACAAAGTTTAGTTTTTACTTTGGAAAAGTTTAAAGTTAGTAAGACTGACTGCATTATAACTGAGTGAAAGCAGAGACAGGAGTACTTGATGATCTTTAGTTGAAGCAGTATCAGAGTATCTGCAGCTCTGAAAGACATTGAATATAAAGTATTGATTCAGTTTCCTCAAAAAGACCCTAAAAGCTATTTAAACGTCTTAAAATCTATCTGAAAAGGTCTAGAATATTTTTCTTCTTGTAACATCAGTTTTTATATTATTCTGTATGTGGTTGTGAGCTGTCAGGAGGATTTGAAACTACAGTGGGACTGTTGTGACAGTGGATTGAGCTGAAGGAGGCAGTTTAATCCTTTTTATGTGGAATTTCAGTCAAACCATCAGATCTGCATCAAACTTAATATCTACCGAAGCATACTACTGCAGCTACAGCAGCCAGGTTGCAGTCATTTGTAATTTTTGATTGGCTGCTCTTCTTAAAGAGGGTGGGTCTTATGTAGTATGAGCCGGCCAGCCCAGAGGAAAATGGTACTGCTCAAAGCTTGCTCCTTTATGGCTTTGGAATCTTAAAGGAGCGCAATGAGAGTTCTCATTTCAGTGTCGTTGTAGCCTTTTTTGGTCTCAAACATTCCTCATTTGGTTCTCCTATAATTCGTTAGGAGCAATAGGTGAGACTTGAGGCTTTACTGCTTAAACCTTGCTCTTTTCCAGCACTGGGGAGACATTCTGAAACTTCATTGAGAGCTTGACGAGATCTCCTTTGAAACTTACAGGGAGCCCACGTTGAGATTTTCTGCACCTGTTTCTCAGCAGAAACAATTGAGAAACAGGCAAATCAGCCACAGCCTCATTTTGGTCTCACATAGATCTCATAGTTGTCTAGGAGAAATGAATGAGACACTACTGAGATATCTTTGCCAATTTTCCTTTCCTCTGGGAAAGGTCAGACAGCAGAGATGGAGTCGAGTGAAGAGGAAGAAGAGATCAGAGAGCAACTCTTTTCATGGAGGCCATGATGGACACTTAATGATGACTATTATTTCTGAAGCATTTTTGTCTGTTTATCAAACTGAATGAACTGAAACTGACTTCAGCTCAGTTCATGGTTTTCAACTGAGATATGGAGTCGACCCGACCATGAAGTCAAAGTGGTTGATAACTGTGAGGACTGAGTGGAGTGACTCAAGCTAGCTGAGCTCACCTGTGGTTCAGATCAGGCCTGCATCCTTTGTTTACATCATAAAGTGATTCTAACAAAACAAGAAAGAGTGAAAGAGGTTAAGAATGCACACTTCTGGGCCTGCAACAGAGCTTGAGTCTATATATCTATATAGACAGAAGGAGAATATTAAAACTGATGCTACAGGACTCTTCATTGTGACATTTCAACCAGAAGCTGGCAGCAACACCAGCAGCTGCTCAGTGGTCACCAGTACAGAGCTGTGGTTGTAGTGACCAGCTCCCTGTCGGATAGATTTATATGTTGTTGGGTTACATGAGAGAATGATGTGTTCAAATATTAACCCTTTAAGGTACTACTCAACCATTTGGTAGACCACACTTTAAGACGCTATATTTCATTGATAAATGCATCAAGCTTAACTCAACCTGAATGAGCCACCTCTACCATTTGGTGTAGTTGTGCAATGCTATAAAAAATCCACTAGATGGCACTGTGTCTGTGAGCAGCATGCCTTTTCAGCATTCCTTTGAGGTGTCTGCACAGTCACACATTCAGAGCTAAGCTTTAATAGTGATAGTTGTTTTCCCTAACTGTGAGGCAAGAGAGGTGGCCGATGCAATGTTTACATATCTAGGGGCCCCGGAGCAATTAAACAGTTCTCTGTGTGTGTGTGCGTTAAAGTTTAGCTGGAGGACAAGATCCTTATGGAGCAATAAAGCTGAATCTATCTCCCATACTAGTTGTTTGGAGCGGACTTAAGATATACATTTCCATATAAGCATGATGAGACAATCCGGTCCGTTTTAGGCTGTAAGTTCCAAGAAGTGACCTCAGCGGACATTAGGTAATGTACAGGAGGAGGCAGACTAACTTCTCTCTCTACTATTGGATAGATGGACCCTCAGTCCACCAAAGTGACCAATTTGAAGAAGTGGGACGATGCGAGGAATTAGACTTTAAAAAGGCCCGCACAAGCGGAGAAGTCACGGTGGTACTTTGTAGACTTTCCTAGATCGAAGGTGATATGATTTTCTAATAGAGCAGAGGGCAAAGCATTGGGCAGAACTTTGTCATAATTTAGAGAAACCCGGGTAACGGCCGTGCCTGGACGGACGCTGAGATCTGTTTTCAATAAAGATTGCTCTATTATCCACCAGCCTTGCCTCCGCAGAATTATTTTATCAACATACTACACACCGACATCTTTGATGGAGAAAGCCCAGAAACTACACCTTCAAACAGGAAGTGACACAGCGAAAATTCACTCGTCCTTTGATGACGCATATCGGCGGGACTTTCAAATGTAAGACTATTTTGTTGACATATGAGTTGTTAAACAGAATTATGTAACTTAATTCAACAAAAATAAGTCCCATAAGGGTCAAATAATTTTTTGCAAAATATGCTCTACCAAACGGTTGAGTTGTCATTTTATGGTAAAGGTAGAGAAGCTAGCTAATTAGCTAGCTAGCTATAATAAATTGGCTATTTAAAATGAACAAAAAAAAAGTGTTGTTAAAATTAAAAAGTTAATTTAATGTGATTCAATTACATATTTGATGAAAAATATTTTATCAAATCATTTTTTCACCATTTCTGTACTGTATGGTAATATCAAGAATACATTTGAGGTCTGGGGTATAATTGGCCTTTTTTTGACTATGTTTGATCTGTTTCACTGTGAGAACCACAAATATGCTTAACAAACCATTTTTATGTCTTATAATGCAAATATAAATTGTTGTTTGCTAAATTTGTGCATAAGTTTTTGAAATTTACAAAGTTATGTAACTATTTACATTTAAATGCAGGCAATGACTCAGGCTCAGGTCTGCCTGAGCTCCTCTAGCTCAATGAAGAGCTGCACTGCTGCTCCACATTCAGCTTCTCCTCATTGTTTTGACTCATTAAACAAAAAAACGACTCCGCTACACACTAAACACACTACACCAAACACTACAGAACACACTAACTACAACTACAAACACGCTAAATGTCACAAATCTCTCAACTCTCAAAACTTGCAGGTCAGAACCTTATTTTATTATGAACAGACGTCTTAACCATTTGGTAGAGGACTATATCTGAAATACTGTGGGTCTAATAAAAAAAAAAGCTATTGATTGGTGTTATTGTTATCATAATTGAATAAAAGATGCAAAGAAATAATTTTTCCTTTGCTTTTTTCTTGGTGCGTACCTTAAATATTAAGATAGCTTACTGTAACAAAACCACAGGAATCACAGTAGTTTCCTTCGTCATCTTTCTCCAACTGTACATTTTATATCCTGCATTTCAGTTGTTTTTTGTTTCTATTTGTCACTCAGATGAGATTGTTCCAGTACCAAAGCCACAACCCATCTCATATTACCAGAAAATTCTTCAGTCAAACCTCGAGGATCGGTTTAATTGTGCACAAGAGGGGTGGGCACAGAGGAAGGATGAGGAACCTCTGGTTGATATCTACACAGAGCTGTACGTCACAGCTGGGAGTGATGTAAACCTCAACAAACAGCATGAGGTCATTCAGATGGAGGTGAAGCCAACAACAGAGGAATCAATTCAACCCTGTGACATGTTCAAACCCCCCTCTGGTAAAGGAAGATCCATAAGAACAGTGCTGATCAATGGAATCGCAGGAATTGGCAAAACATTTCTTGTCCAGAAGTTTGTGTCAGACTGGACTAACAAAGAACACAATCAAGATGTGCATCTCATATTCCCCTTTACCTTCCGCCAGCTCAACTTAAGGAAGGGTGAAAAGTTGAGTCTGACCGAGCTGATTCATAAATCTATCAGAGAGACCAAAGACATTCAGGAAGAGGCTCTTAATCACATCTTTACAACTCTGCAGTCATCAGGAAACACCAACTATGACAAAAGTAAATTCAAACTGGTGTTTGTTTTGGATGGACTGGATGAGAGCCGCCTTCAACTGAACTGCTTGACCAATAATAACAAAGGAACAGACTTTGATGTGACACAGTCCACCTCAGTGGATGTGCTGATGTCAAACCTCATCAAGAGAAATCTGCTTCCCTCTGCTCGCCTCTGGATAACCACACGGCCTGCAGCAGCCAATCAGATTCATTCTGATTTTGTTGACGTGGTGACAGAAGTCAGAGGGTTCACTGACCCACAGAAGGAGGAGTACTTCAGGAACAGATTTAGAAAGAAGAAGAAGCAGGCCAGCAGAATCATCTCCCACATCAAGACATCACGAAGCCTCCACATCATGTGCCACATCCCAGTTTTCTGCTGGATCACTGCTACAGTTCTGGAGGATGTGTTGAAGACCAGAGAGGGAGGAGAGCTGCCCAAGACCCTGACTGAGATGTATGTAGAGTTCCTGGAGTTTCAGATTTGTCAGACAAAGAAGAAATATGACCGAAAAAAGTGCATTCAGTACATTAAGTCATTAGCAAAACTGGCTTTCCACCAGCTGGAAAAGGGAAACCTGATCTTCTATGAAAGAGATCTAAAAGAGAGTGGCATTGATGTCAGAGGAGCCTCAGTGTTCTCAGGAGTGTTCACAGAGATCTTTAAAGAGGAACGTGGGAGGAAGAATGATGAAGTCAAGATGTTCAGCTTCGTCCATCTCAGTGTTCAGGAGTTTTTGGCAGCTTTGTATGTAGAGATGTCGCTCATTAACCAAAACAAGAATGTGATGTCAGAGCTAGCTCAAACTATCGGTGAACGTGTGAGAATATTTTTCAGGAAAACGTCCGTGACAAAGGTCCACAAGTTTGCTATTGACAAGGCCTTACAGAGTCCAAACGGACACCTGGACTTGTTCCTCCGCTTCCTTCTGGGTCTTTCACTGCAGACCAATGAGAATCTCCCTCAAGGCCTCCTGAAAGAGAAGAGAAGCTCACAGACCAATCAGGAAACAGTGAAGTACATCAAGAAGAAGATCAGTGAGAATCTGTCTCCAGAGAGAAGCATCAATCTGTTCCACTGTCTGAATGAACTGAATGATGGTTCTCTAGTGGAGGAGATCCAACAGTACCTGAGTTCAGGAAGTCTCTCCCCAGATAAACTGTCTCCTGCTCAGTGGTCAGCTCTGGTCTTCATCTTACTGTCATCAGAAGAAGTTCTGGAAGTGTTTGACCTGAAGAAATACTCTGCTTCAGAGAAGGCTCTTCTGAGGCTGCTGCCAGTGGTCAAAGCCTCCAAAAAAGCTCTGTAAGTCAACAGGTAACTGCAGATATGAACTACTGTATATCACATGTTTCGGTTCAACTAATGAATGTTTTAGATTTCAGTTAGTTGATCAATTGAAAAACGCTGACGCAGACGCTTAATATAGTATAATTCTCTGGTTGTAATTTTTAAAAATAAAAAAATCGGTAAACATGAGCCTTCTGATGTCAAAATTGAAAGCAATATCGACAAAGTAGTCTGTTCAATATTTCACTTGACATTGTCTGTTCGTTATAAGTCATTTTCTTTCACACACCACACCAGCCCTACAGCGTGAGAGCTAACAGAGGAAACAGTTGACAGAGCTAAAAGTTCACAGTGGAGCTAAACACACACAGCAGTACAGAGAGTTCAGATCAACATTAAGTGATAATCACTGAACTGCAGTTTAGTTTGCCAACCAGCGCAGGAATTTCACGTCACAGCCCTCGTGCCCCTGAAAAAAATATCTGCCCTAAGGCCACAGTGGCCTTGATGCCCCGCCTGCAGTGCCCTAGTTGTTCATGCAGTTTTCTCCTCTGCCTCTTCCCTGTCAACACGCTTTGAACATCGGCATCTTTTGCGGAAAAGAAATGCGTATTTTTATGACATACTGGCAACATCAAATGAGGCGATGCGTACATCACCAGAGGTAGGTTTGATTCGAGCCTGGCATGAACCGCTCGGGCGGGCTACAATGACAGTTTGACAGTAATCTATCACTGGCTAACAAGGAGACTTCATCAAACACACCCCCGATGTCCGCGTGGCAGAGACGTTGGGTCTGAGGAGGAGGAAAAAGTCGCTGGGTCTGAGTTAAGACATTAGCCCTTCTTACACAGCGTCTCTACATTATTTCCTGAGCAGTGGTTCGCTAATTCTCCGCCGATGCTGACTCACACAGAGCGAAGCATCTCCACTGTAGCGCTGTGTAATTCACACAGAAAGCTGCGCTGAGGCTCCTAAAGAGGCGTAATGGTACACGTCATGATGACGGCGTCGGTGTTTCCCAGGTGTTCCCTTAAGTCTCGGTCAGGAGGGCGCGGTGATTTATTTTCACCACAAACACTCGTTGAGGTAAAGTTTTTTTTGCCGGTGCTGTTTTTCAGGCAGAAATGTGACAAAGAGTCAGGAGGACAGACAGGATGACGGACGCTGCTCCCAATATAGCTGTGGTATTTTTTTCCTCATATAAGTTGCCAAAGACAGTTAAAGTTACTACGTTACTTTTGTTTGGTGCTGCAACTTCGCTCTGTGGGACATTTCTCTGTATTCAGTTGAGTGAAGGACCTGTGCAGTTATCAGACTGTCAGACCAACACGCCCTCGCGCCGCGCCTCCAGATTAACAGTTCACACTGGGACGGGTCACACGCTGAAACTCTCCCTGACTCTCCATCCCCATCTTCAAACGATAGTGACTGATTAATCACATAACCTGGCATAATTGTAGTATATGTTAGAAATAAATATAAAATAAAAATAAATGCATTTATGAATTAATAAATAGTTGAAAGTTGAACATTTCTCGCCTGAGCTTGTTTTGTGTATTCATTTCATAGATATTTATGCATTCTTAGTTCTTAAATTAAATTCATTATAGACGTGGACTTAAAATCATTGTTTTATTTTATGGCCTTGCTGCCCTGGCTTTTGGCCTTTGTGCCCTCAAATAATTGACAACACGAAAGGCCAAGTGGCCTTGCCCCTAAAATGGGGAAATTCCAGGCCTGGTGCCAACACAACACATTTTCACAAACTGAATGTACTGAAGTATCTTAGCCGAGTACTGTTTGGAGGTGAAAGAGCCTTGAGTTTGGAGCTACATAAAATTTACATCAGTGGACATTTTATCAATCTTATGACAGAGATGAAAGTAACCTGGTACCAGCAGAGACCAGGTGGTGGAGCAGTAGCTTCAGAACACAAAGACCTCAAAGACTGAGACAAGTGAGAATGAGACACAGACTTTTTTTAAAAATCAAAATTGCTCCTGATGTGTAGTTGGCACCTTGTGTGGCAGCCACTGCCATCAGTAAGGGTCCTGCGATGAGCTGGCGACTAATCCAGGGTGTACCCTGGCCTACGCCCATCGAGTAAACTGGATTAAGCCCCAGTAAGCCCTGCAACCCCTTCGGGGGAAAAAAGCGACAGCATCCCTGCGACCCCCACGGATGAGCGGAAAGAAAATGGAACAGTAGTTTTCTTTTAACAGTGTTTAGATAACTTCTCATTTTGTTTCAAATCTATTTCGGTCTTTTAATCATGTAAGATAAATGTAATTATTTATTTACTCAGTTATTAGTGGCATAATAAAACCACCATTAAAATGCTAACATCTATAAATGACAATAAGGTAAAGAAATCCTTTTGATGCCACTATTAACTAACGATAGATGCCAATAAGTGAAAGAAATCTTTTGATAAGTGATCGGTATCAGTCGATACTGCTTCTCGCTATCGATGATCTGCCTCAAAAATCCTGATTGTTGCACCCTTAGCTGAGTTTCCTATCTTTTACATTGTGGCAGCTTTAACTTCTGGAGACAGTTGAGAGAGTGTTGTTTGTTTTTACTGCTGATTTCAGTATGAGAATTTGCTGTCATCTCTTCAGTTGCAGATACATACATAATGTGTCTCATTTTCTCCAAGACACACTTTCAATATCTTGGCAAACTAAGATGAATGTCCACAGACAAGTAATTTAACCTGCCTGACACACAAAACACAAACATGACATGGACAGCAAGTTGAACGTGAGGACAAAATCACTGGAATTGAATCCAATGTGAAATGCTGTTATGAAAAACACACATTTTCTAATCATCTATATATCATCTAATGATCACCCGAGACTCTCGATTGTTTGGATCATCAACACAATAACAGTTTCAACAAAAATGTGATGTATTTTGTATTGTGGATGACAGAAAGAGTATCAATAACTCTCTTTCAGGCTGAGTGGCTGTCATCTGTCAGAGAGAAGCTGTGAAGCTCTGTCCTCAGTTCTCAGCTCCCAGTCCTCTTGTCTGAGAGAGCTGGACCTGAGTAATAACGATCTACATGATTCAGGAGTGAAGCTGCTGTCTGTTGGACTCAAGAGTCCACACTGTAAACTGGAGACTCTCAGGTCAGGATTAAAAAAGCATATACAGAGTAAACTAGGGGTGTCACAATTCTCCAAATCCTCGATTCGATTCAATTTTCGATTCTAAGGTCATGGTTCGATTCAATTCTCGATTTTTAATTCTGAATGAAGACGGAAGAGTAGTTTGTGTTACAGGTGTTGGTTTAACAGATAAATCTATGTTTTTGTGGTGCTTGCGGAGATGCCCTGCCATGTTAGTCGTGCTGCCAGTGGAAGAATATGGTACACGCACATAGCAGAGCTTGCAAAGTGTGGAATGCTATCAACATAACTCACTGGAAATCCAAAATACTTCCACACCGGCAACTTCAGTGAAAGAGGAGGGGGTTCAAGTTCTCTCTATGGGTCTCCTGCATCTGCAGTTGCCATTGTTGTAAGAGTGGTGTAGCCCCTTTCAGGAATAGGGCGGTGCATGAGGTGTGAGTAGGTGAGCGAGAGTGATGGAGTGTGCGTATGTGCGGACAGTGAATGAAAGGGAGAGGAAGGAGAAGCGAAAGGAGTAGCAGGAGTAGTGACAGCAATAAAGTGTACAATATAGTCTGCAGTTTGGCTGTGAATATTGGCGACGGCTTGATATCGCAAAGCTCCCTGATATTGTTTCCCGACCAGCTTAACACATGAAGGGGTTCACCCCGAAGATTAACCCAAACTTCGGCCCTGGAGGAAATCATCTCCCCTGTGCTTCCCGACCACGGTCCGGCAGCCGAACAGGAATGGTGTAACTCCATGCTTTCGTTTGACTGGCTGTAGCTAATAGCTCTGGCTCAGGTAGTAGCTAAGTTAGAGGAGGTTGACTCGCAGCACTCAACATGTGTGTTTTTTTCTGCTCGGCAAGCTGACAGGACGTGACATGGGGGCGAGGCAGCATCAATGATTCCATTTTTTAATTCAATGTTCGAGATTGTGACTTAATTTCGGTTGATTTCAGTTTAAAATGGAAATTGTGACACCCTTAGAATGAACCATAACTGTTCCTTTATGTTGTCATTGTTGTCCTGTCATTTGACCAGTTCTCTTTTCAGACACTGTTCTGAAACTGAGGGTGTCAAAATACAGTGGGAAGTTAAAACAAACAGAGAGAAAAGTCTTCACATGTGTCACTTGTCTTCTTTTTTTCAGGCTGAGTGGCTGTAATCTGTCAGAGAGAAGCTGTGAAGCTCTGTCCTCAGTTCTCAGCTCCCAGTCCTCTAGTCTGAGAAAGCTGGACCTGAGTAACAACAACCTGCAGGATTCAGGAGTGGAGCTGCTGTCTGTTGGACTGAAGAGTCCACACTGTGAACTAAAGACTGTCAGGTCAGGATTGAAAAAGACATGTTCAGAGTGAACCATAACTGTTCCTTTTTTTCTCTTACATTACAACAGTATATATAGATCACGAGGACATAAAAAGCAAACAAGCATCTTTCACCAGTGAAATATCAAATAAAAAAGCTAAACAAACAAAAACACTATTTGCTAAAACCCCCCCACAATTCATCATCCTCAATCTTTTAACCAAGGCCTTAATGTATTCCATTTTCTTTCATAATCCTTGATCTTTTGCTGTCTGTTTGCGATAATACCCTCTAACTTAGAATAATGTTTCAAAAAGGAGGGAAAGTTCAACAATGTCAGAAATTCTTTTCCTTTCAGTTCAAAAATAAATCTCTTACCAGTAAAATAACTGTATTTAAAACATTTGGACATCCATTGCTTAATTCACCAAAGATTATTGTTTGAGGGCACATTGACAACACAAGGGAGTTTAAGGCTAACCATTTTTCCAAGTCCATCCAAAACATAGCCACATATGAATGCAAAGCATTTTTCTTGTGGGCAAAATTTATATAGAATTTTAATTTGGAAATATTTTTATTTAGTATCTATAACAGAATTATAAGTTAGATTATACACCTGTCGCCAGGGGCGCCGCCAGGAATTTTTGGGCCCCATGAAAAAAAATCTAGTTGGGCCCTTGTATAGGTTGCCCATGTCTCAAAGGGCCCCCTGTCAGTGCTGGGCCCTTGGAATCGTCCTAACCTTCCCCCCCCTGGCGGCGCCCCTGCCTGTTGCCATGGCAAAGGAGTATCAAATATCCCCTCCAGAGTTTAAAATTGGCACCCGCCACTCGCCAAATGCGTGTAAAAATATGTTTTGGCGAGTAAAATAAATAGGTCACACGCCATTGGCAGGCTGCTGAAAATTGCCGACTTTGCTATATAACTTTCAACATAAATGCTAAAACAGTTAAACAGACAGTTTACAGCTACAGCAGATCTACTGATTGCGTTTCAAATTTCAAATTTGTCCCTCGCTGTCCACCGTCATTCAACATTTGAAAAAAGTATCAAGTTGCGCAAGGCACGGGTCAGGTGTTGGTAAACATAATGACCAGCCAGCGCTGTCAACGTCGTTTGTGCCTCTGATTCTTCATGTCTCTCCGCGAGTAGTTCATTTATTTGTCACGACGGAAATTCATTGAAAGCAGAGCTCCACCAAAGAGCCTGTAATCATTGCGGAAGGTTACCTGATGCGTCAGTGTTAAAAAGAAAAAAAAGATGATTTCTGTCGGTTTAATATCGCGGGGGGCGAATGGCGAATTTAAGTTACACACAGTGAAAGCACTACAGCCTAAGTTATCTCTTGAAATCTATTATTATTATTATTATTACTGCTATTTGTATAGTTTCTACAAGTCATCGTTTGAGTGACTGAAATCCTCGTCATCCTATATCCTATCGTCATTAAACAGGCGACTCATCAAACCGGGGTGAAGTTAGTTTCAGGTTGGATATTCACTCGGGTCCAGCTGCGACTATACTGAGGTTCTCCCAGTGTCAGCAGCAGGGGGACGGTCAGCTCACCTCACAGAGCCTCGCGCTGAATCAGTAGCCCCTTTCACACAGCCGTTTGCATGCGGGGATCCTGCGCCAATTCTCCGCACCCTCCTCTGTGTGAAAATTTCAGATGCGGAGAGGGGGGAAACGGATGTGTGAACGGATAATCCGGAGGCGCGGAGCGAGGGCGTGTCGGTCTGACAGTCTGATAACTACACAGGTCCTTCACTCAACTAAATACAGAGAAATGTCCCACAAAGCAACGTTACAGGACCGAACAAGTAACAAAGTAACTGTAACTGTCTTTGGCAGCTTATATGAGGGGAAAAAAATACCGCAGCTGTACGTGGAGAAGCGTCTGCCCTGCTGACTCTTCCTCACATTTCTGTCCGAAAAACAGCGTCAACAACAACTTTAACTCACCGAGTGTTTGTGATGAAAATAAATCACCGCGACCGTCAGCCCTCCTGACCGAGACTTCAGGGAACTTTCCCCCAGAAAACAACCTCCATCCCAGCGAGTGACAGAGTCAGACAGCGTCCAGTTTACTGATGGTGATTGTGTATAATTCTGTTATTTAGCGCGAAAAACGTAACTTCGTCACTTTCCAGGATGTTTGGTGGGTCAGGATCTCATTCACAACACATTATAACAGCATCCATATGATAATAAACCGTCCGCGGGTTTGGATTAACAGGGGGAACACCTGGGGAGACACCGACGTCATCAACATGACGTGTACCGTCACGCCTCTTTAGGAGCCGCAGCGCCGGCTTTCTGTGTGAATCACACACGTGAAGGCGGATAGGCTTCGCTCTGTGTGAATCAGCATCGGCGGAGAATTGCCGAACCACCGCTCCGGAGATAATGCGGAGAGGCTGTGTAAAAATCGCTACTGAGACTGGTTTAGGGACCGTCGTTAAATTACTTAGGGTAAATATATGAATACAAAATAATTGCATTTTTTTCAATATCTTCCATGTCATTTGGCTCAGTGACTTCTGAAACAGATTGTTTCCATAAAAATATAATTACAAAGAAAATAATGGTAAAAAAAAGTTCTCTAATGTTCAAGGGGTTAACATATTTTCAAGCAGCAATGTCAACTTCTACACTATTTTGTCTCATTTCGATTCTGATTTCTCATTTCAAATTCTGAAAATGATTTTTTTTTTTCAAAAATCCCCCGGATTCCCCTAATGTTGCTAGGTTTCTGACTCAGAGCACCAGTGCTACAAAAAAATCTATGGATAACACTTTGTTTTTGGATGTGTGGGGCGAACTATGTCTTTCTTAGCTGCAGCCAACAACGGGACAAAATAAATGTAAAGAGAGACATAGTGGAGCCGTAGAAGTAGTAATTTAAATAGTTCCCTACTGAAAAACAAATAGTAGGCAATTAACAATTCCTACAGGAAATATGTTAGTTAGGTCGTGATTATAAACACTGAAGTGGCTGGTCAAAACATATTTTGGCCGGTAAAATTTCAACAAAAACCTAATTTTATACCCTGATCCCCTCCCAATAAGATTGAAATATTTCTGGCTCCTTATTCAAATTATATGCCCTCAAGAAAAACTTGTACATAAAGGGGTTTATCTTTTTCCATTTAAGCCACAGGTAATTTTTTATAAGAGGTTTACATACTAACAATTTTCTTTTTGCGTTTTTAACTTTTTCCCTCCAAACTAAGGGAATTGCAGCTACTAAGTGATAATATCTAAATTCTGAGCACAATTTACCAAATAATTCACAGAATGTTTTATATGAATAAATATTACCATTCAAATCCATTACATCATTTACAAAGATAATGCCTTGGCTTTTTCAACAAAATACTCCCACAAAATTGGTAATCTGTTAATCAGTATATTAGAATTAAACCATATCATTTGTTGCAAAATAGCATCCACAGACTCAGGTGGAAAATACTGGAAATGTTGCCATGCCTGTATCATATCCTTAAAAAAAGGTGATCAGTTTACAAATATATTTTGCAGACACTGGAAGTGGGTTTTTGAAATCTGTGCAAACATAATTAAATTATACTTAAATATTGGGTGTATATTGCACAAGAAGCAAAAGGAGCTCCAGGTGGGATTACAATATATATTTTCTGTTTGCTTTTAAGGACAGTGTCTTGAGATTGATTAATTTGACACCTCCTTCATCCAAAGAATTATATAAATATTTTCTCTTAATCTTTTCAGGTTTATTATTCCATATAAAATTAAAGACTATTTCATCATACTTCCTGTAAAGAACCTCCCTTGGGGGATGTAAGAGACATTAACAAATAAGTAAACTGAGAGGTACACAGTGAATTAACAGGGGTGACTTTCCCAAATAAAGATAATGTTGTTGATTTCCATGGACAAAACACTTTTTTCATTTTTGAAGTTTATTCTCAAAGTTTTTACCAGTTCATCAATCCTTTTTGAAATATGAATACCAAGTATATCTATAGGTCCATCTGATCACACCGATGTTGAATTACATGAAAGTTTAAAATGTAGGTCCATGTAGTGAGCCTAATCTCAAAATAATACATTTATCATAATTTGGCCTCAAACCAGACAATTCTGCAAACTGATCCAAATCTTTAAGTAATGCATTCAAATAATTTTCTTTGATTCTAACCCATAATTACTCAAACCTTTAATATTGATATTATTCCTAATTTTAATCACTAATGTTTCTATTACTAACAAGAACAAATATGGGGAGAGTGGATAAACCTGTCTAACTGCTCTAAATAATAAGAAACTTTGTGATAAATGGCCACTGTTAATAATTCTACTTAATGGATTATTATATAGTGCTCTAACCCATCTTATCAAAGAAATACCAAAATTGAAAAATTCCAAACATTTATAAATGTACTCCCATTTCACAGTATCGAAAGCTTTTTCAGAATCGGCCACAAAAATCAAACCAGATTTCTTTCCTTTCTCATAAAGTAATTATACTATCCCCAATAAATCTACCCTCAATAAATCCATTTTATCAATAATTCAATGCATAACCTTTTTTATTATAGAGGTGATGCATTTAGACAATATTCTGTTATCACAACACAATAGAGTTAAGGGTCTCCAATTTTTAAATATAACTGGATCTTTGTATTGACTATTTGCCTCTTGTTTTTGGAGAAGAGAAATCAGTCCCTCTTGCTGAGTTCCAGACAATCTACCAACCTCAAATGAATAATTGAAAGATGCTAGAATGGGATCTTTTATATCATCAAAAAATATTTTGTAAAGTTCAATTGGGATCCCATCGAGTCCAAGTGATTTACCTGATTTAAAGGAATTTATTGCTTGACGAAACTCATCCTCAAGATCATACCTTCACAATCTTGTTTCTGTAAATCTGACAATTTTTCAGGACAAGAGTCAGGAAGAAAGGATTGGTAGAGGTCTGGAGGTGGACAACTCTGTTCTACTAGAGTGTAAATATTTTGAAAAAAGGCTTTTTATCTTCCTCTAAGATTTTTATTGGCGATGATAACATGGACCCATCATCAGTCTCCAGTCGAGTAATATTTTTCCTTGTTTGATTTCTATGACCCAGTTTTAAAAAAATAAGTGCATTTTCTCACCCTTCTCCATCCATGTCGCTCTGGAATTAATTATAATGCCACTCGCTTTTTTATGGTAGAGTCTCTCTAACTCTCTCTGTTTATTTTCCAAAGTAACATATATATCTGAAAAGGTTTCACCGTCCTCATCAATTTCTTCATTTAACTTTTTAATCTCTTGAATCAATTCATTTTCATAACGTGTGTTCAACCTATGTTTCCAAGAAAAAATATTTTATGCAGTATCCCCTGAACGAACACTTAAAGGAATCTCATTCAATATGAGGGTTAGCACTACTAATATAAAACTTAAAAAAATCAGAAATAAATGTTTTTGTTTTTTCAACAAACAAATCATCCTGTAGTAAAGACAAATTAAACTTCCAGAAACCTGGACCTTTATGAAAATCATCAGTCATCACAAGGGTTATAAGTGAATGATCTGAACGCATCAGTCATAGATGTCTTTGAACATAGTCCGAAGGATATAAGAAAATAGTCAATCCAACTGTCCAACTCTGCATTAAAATCTCCTGTAATGATAATATTAGACCCACAATCTTTTAAATTCTGAATGGTCTCTTGAATACATAAAAAAAAGTGGCATCATCCCTATTTGGTGCGTATAAATTAACTAAGCATAATCGTAGAGATTTAATTTTGCAATCTACAATAACCCATCATCCTTCTGTATCTTGTAGAGTTGTATGGATTACATAATCAAGATTCTTTTCAATAAGGATTGATACCCCCTTTGATTGCTAGATCCATGACTAAAAAAAATGTCCTCCCCATTCTCTCATCCATTTCATTTCATCCTTTAACACAGAGTGTGTTTTCTATAAACAAAGAATGTCAAATGAACATTTATCTTCAAGCCATTTGAAAACCTCAATTCTTTTTATATTGTTAGCTAAACCATTACAGTTATAGCTCCCTATAACCAACCTATTTATGTCCCTAGACACTCTTTAATAATATTGAACCATCAGCACTAGCGGAACAAATCAGAGCCGGGCCGGGGGCGGGGCAACTGACCGGGCCCTTTAAACACAAATAATAAAACTCATGATAACATAATTTTACAACATACACATGCCCAACAGCGGGGCTGACAAGCTTCGCCACCACGGAGAGCAACTATGTCATTTGGAAGCCCATCAAGCGGACATGAAGTATAACAAACCAAGAGAACAACAAAAACATTAGGCTACATGAACACTAATGATAAAACAACACAAATTCAAAGCAGTTCAGCACCACGGATAGCGACCGCATCATTTTGACACCCATTTTAACTATTTCAACTCAGAGTCTGTATCAGTAGCTATAAAGTTTAGTGAAACTGACACAGCGGCCCACATGTTCACAAACACAATTTCAATATGAAGTAGCCTACTATAGGCCTACTCACCACTATCTGAAGGGCATACGACGAGCCTTGCGCTCCGCGAACTCGTCCACGATGCTCTGTATGTCCATTTTCTTTGCTCTCTCATTCTCTATGGACAAAATGGCAAGTCCACTCAGTCTCTCCTGTCCCACTGAGCTCCTCAATAGGTTTTTAATGAGTTTTAACTTGGAGTATGAGCGCTCACAGGTTGCAACGGTGACGGGAAGATTCAGAAATAAAAGGCGGGCGGTGCAAACGTCACTGAATGTAGAAGTTACTGCTGGGCGGTTGACAAGGACGGTTGGTGACGAGTTCTACCCAAAATACACTTGGCCACAATATCAGCGATCAACTTGTAAATTTGTGTATCATAAAGTTAAATGTGAGAGTGAAAACAAAGCCAGTCATGCAGCACAACATTTTATTCAATATTTTACACCCAGTAGCGCGGGTAAGGGGGGTGCTGCCCCCCC
>CAEMYA010001343.1:48429-74208 GCA_903131615.1 Diplodus sargus
GTGTGTGTGTGCCCCCTACCACCACCACACAAACATAATATTCACATTTTTATTCATAACGTTGATATTGAAGCTAAATCCATGAAATGTTAACATTATAAGTTAGTGATTATTATAGTTTTCTAACTAACTTCTGAGTAAAGTCGTGGCGAGACAATTCAATAATCAATTACACCGTTACGATAAACATGTAAATGCACACAATGCATAGAATCCTGTTATGTGTAAACCATACAGTCTATGGTGTAACCGTACGTGTTTTTTAAGCTTTTATTTCGGTGATTAACTAACTTCCGCATGAGACTTCTGGTATGGCTTGGATAAAAAGCGGCTTTTATTTTGGTTTTATTTTGGTGATCAAGCAACTTCCGGTTGGGACTTCCGGTATGGATTGGATATATGGCGGCGCCCTTGTCGGCCATCTTGACTGCAGAGCGCTGACTATGGAGCCAGAACAGTGACATTAAAATTTGGCATCCAAAAAAAAAAATTGGCATTGAAAACAAAACCAGTATTGAAAAAGGAAACATTGGCATTGAAACATTTGTATTGAAAACAGTTGTATTGGCATTGAAACAAGTTTTGGCACTGAAAAAAGAAACTAATTAAAATAATTAAAATCTGAAAATCTTATTATTTTATTTTATTGGGATTTTTTTGTATTTTTCAATGACAATCTTTAAATTTTTTCTTCATGTCACTTGTTTTTCAGTGACAGAATTTTTTTACAATGTCAGTTTTTTTTCAGTGTCACTGATTTTCAGTTTCAACTTTCTGTCACTGTTTTGGCGTCGAGAGGGAGGAGCCTGAGGGGAGGGGCAAGTAGAGCGTGGTTTGCATATCATTAGAGAAGGTAATGGCTGCAGCCTGCGGGAAGGCGGAGCTGGACGGTCCGTGTGCCGGCCGCCTCTCTGCAACACACAGCTTATCAGGTAGTCCAACTTCCTCTCTGATTTTCTCCAAGCACTCTGCTTTTTTGTCCGGTCTCTGTATGCGTACAGCGGTATGGTGGTACGGAGCTCGGGGAGCGGACCGGAGCGCTGCTGTCGGCGCTGCAGCCCCGGCTCGGAACGACACAACAAGCGAGAAAAGCCTGCTGTTGTACTGTTGTGCTAACTGGGGCTAATACTCCGTGCTCGGCGCCCCGAAGTTCGTCAGCTCCGTGCTACTACCACACTCCATAGGCATGTAGGCTCTGCAGTTCCGCGACAGAATCAGACATACAGAGGCTTGGACACATCAGGAGAGAGCTTGAAAAAAAGTCCGCGAGGTAGTTGGACTCTGTGTTGCCCAGAGGCGGCCGGCACACGGACCGTCCAGCTCCGCCTTCCCGCAGGCTGCAGCCGTTACCTTCTCTAATAATATGCAAACTACGCTCTACTTGCCCCTCCCCTCAGGCCCCTCCCTCTCGACGCCAAAACAGTGACAGAAAGTTGAAACTGAAAATCAGTGACACTGAAAAAAAACTGACATTGTAAAAAAAATCTGTCACTGAAAAAAAAGTGACATGAAGAAAAAATCTAAAGATTGTCATTGAAAAATACAAAAAAATCCCAATAAAAAAATAATAAGATTTTCAGATTTCAATTATTTTAATTAGTTTCTTTTTTCAGTGCCAAAACTTGTTTCAATGCCAATACAACTGTTTTCAATACAAATGTTTCAATGCCAATGTTTCCTTTTTCAATACTGGTTTTGTTTTCAATGCCAATTTTTTTTTTGGATGCCAAATTTTAATGTCACTGTTCTGGCTCCATAGCTGACTGACAGAGCTTCTGTAACACTGACACCTGCTGCTGACTGGCAGCACTACAGCTCACACTGGGTTTCTGCTCTCACCTCATTGATGTGTCTGGATTTGGATTTGAAGGTATGAGGATGTGACGGCTGTCGGTCAGATGAACACAGACACCAGCAGCGTCTGTCAGAGTCTGTAGACGAAGGAAGAACCACTCTTTGACCTCATCTGGACTTTAACAGGTGAGAACTGTGACAGGTAACACGACTCACCTCTGATGAACAAACTCTGCTGTCATTGTTATATTTTGTGGCCACATGATGAACTTGTAGACGAGAGCAGTGATGAATTCTTTCAACACTGCTAAATACTGTTTAAATTATTCATGAATTAATTCAGTAAATGTTCTCTGATGTGACTTTTTGACTAAAATGAACCTTTTCGTGTTAAGTTCAGTTTGATTTAATCAGCAGCAGGAAACAAGTGCTGTGAGATGAGGAAGTGTCTAAACTGGTCTGACAGCCTGCAAACGTTTTAATCTTTGACTCCAAGACATGTAGAAATGTATACTGATTGTTCAGGCGGCTTTCATGTTTGTAGACTTGAATATTGAAATTAATGAATCCTTGAAAAGCCTAAATGACTCAAAACAGTAAAAGTATATTAGTGTTGCTCTTATACAGTCCAGCAGGTAAAAGACAGTTCAGACTTTTATTTCTTCCACATTATGTTGAAGCCAAAAATTGTGAGATGTGTGTTTCTATTATTTTAATACATTTTGTTTCATAATGCTTCAGTAGTTTCCTCCAATCAGAGGTCTGTATATTTGTCATGTGACTGAGAAGAATGATGAGATACGACACAGTGCTGTCAGAAAGTTTTCTCTTCATTTACAAACTCAGTAAATTCAAAACATGTTTGAATTTATGTAATTCCTGTTTGTGTTTCCTTGTTGAGCTTCAGCGGAGGGATCCAAACTCAAAGAGGGACGTTGGTTCTAAAACAGACTTTGTCTTTGTAATTCTCCACTTGATCTGTGAGACTTCAGCTGAACTTTAGAAGTCATCTGGACACAGAATATCCTTCATTTCTTACAGTGTAGTTGTGTTGACAGGATCACTTCAGGCAGTGTGGACAGGAGGAGTCATTACAGACTCGTCACCTGTTGGCAAATAACTTGTATTTCTCTCATTTTAGACATGTTGTTGTGATGATAGAATGACTTTTACCATGTTCAGCAAATGTGTTATTATTTCAGATCTGTTGTAACAGGTGGTTTTATATAGGACTGTCCTCATGACAGCAGTTATCACTGAGTATGAATTGATGACAAAAACATATTAAGATGAATTATATCATATTTCATGGTGTTAAAACCTGAAGTCACTTATGTTGATAACAATATAACTGAATAAGAGACTGAGAGTAACAACATGTGTTGCCTCAGTCTCAAGTTAATAGTCAGTCTGCAGTGAACTTGACTGTGAGAGGCACATTGTTGTTAAGATTTGCTCTCTTGACTCAAACAGGAATAAATCAGTTCGACAAGATGCTTGAGTGTCCAGTGTTTGTGCAGCAGAACAGAACCTGAACCATTCTGCCTGCAGTCAGGATGGAAGCCAAACAAAGAACCGCCGACTGTCAGGACGACCGAACAACAAGTCAAAGTGTAAGTCTCTGAATATTAATGTGTAGAATCAGCAATAATAGTAATAATAATACTCAACAATGCTATACATGTTTTCTCTCATTGTCCATTAGAGATGCACTGACACCGATCATGGCATCAAGGGTCGATACAACTCTCGCAAAAATTCACAGATGCCACTTCAGTACATTAGGTTGTACATCACATGAAACTGAAGAAAGCAATCAGAGGGCAGCTTGTCATTTCTTGTTGTCATTTTGGATTTTAGTGTTAAGTGGACTGAGTCCAGACCCAGACGCCATCATATATGGGCCTGGACCTATAGCTGATCAATTAGCAAAATATTTAAAATATTGACGGGGCACTTCTGTGTTAGAGCTGATGAATGTTCCTCAGAATTGATTTATTTTTGGTCAATACAAAACAACATTTACTGATGGAGGTTGTCCAGGAGTGCATGAGTGCAGTAACTGTAATCTAACTTTAGTGGAAACAGAAATGTTACTTTTCCAAAATTAAATACTTAATTCTAAGATGAACAATTTTTAAGCTGTTTTATTTATTTTCACAATTTTACTTTGAAAAGCAACCCTTCTTTTTCTTAAAGTGAAACTCTTGCCAAAAAGCAACCAAGGCTTTATTTTGATTGAATATGAGTCAAACCTTTGTGTAAATGCATAGTTATGATTAAAAGAGGCACTTTTGAGATTTAACCATAGTTTCGTTTTCGGGCAAGCTAATTTTCAAGGGAGTGCTACGGGCACTTTAGCGCTAGCATCAAAATCTCTATTTTTAAAACACTCCGAAGTCTCGACACAACATGAAACTTTGCTCGTAGTATCACCAGGGTCTCGACACATAAAAACGAGCATTGAGAACAACACAGAGCTACTAAAAAAAAAAGGTTTTTGAACTGCCTGAACCTGCTTGTGAGGTCGCACTCGGGGATCGACACTCGTGTTCATGTGTAGAGACCCTGGTGATACTACAAGCAAGTTTCATGCTGTGTCGAGACTTCTTAGTGTTTTAAAAATAGAGATTTTGATGCTATCGTAAAAGTGTCTGTCGCACTCCCATTGAAAATGAGTTTGAGCTGAAAACAAAAATACAGTAAATCTTAAAAGTGCCTCTTTCATCGTAATTATGATTTTATGTGAAGGTTTGACTTGTATTCAACCACTAATAAAACCTTGGTTGCTTTTTGGCGAGAGTTTCACTTTAAAGACAGAAGAAAAAAATGCATATCGGAATTATTAAATGTTAAGGGGCAATGAATATTGTCGAAATATCACACTGATTGAAATGTGGAGACTGTGAGATATTAAGTTGACTCTGTTAACTGTGTAATAAGTGTAATTTTTTTAATTTGTCAAATTTCATTGATATTTTGTCAAGTTTAATTTTGTCAAATGAGATGACAATGTGGATGCTTTTTGTTTACACAGGAAATGAATTATTTACATTCATACTTATTTAATTTATTATCATTTGTTGAAACAAGCAGAGAAGAAAATAAATCCTCTCATCCAATGCATCTGTAACATAATAGTAACTTTTGTGGTAGAAATATCAGTATCAGCAAGAACATAAATGAAAATACTTGTACTCTGTTTGAAAAAAGGGTATCGGTGCAACCCTATCGTTCAGACTGTTGAAGTTCTGTGTAAAAAAAAAAAAACGTAGTGTTTTTTCTACTATTGTTATAAAATACGGTTCTAGTTGATGCTTTTATGTCAGCACTAACATTCAAATCATACATCTGCCCTTCAGAAGTATTTGGGACATGAAATCAAAATGAATTGCAGTTCCTTGTATTTATTTTTTCTTTACGTCTAAAGTCAGAGGAGGAGTCAGTGAAGGAATTCAGAGATGGAAATGTGTCAACAACCAGCCGGGCGGTGGATCCAGAAACATCACCAGGTGGTAAGATGATTTCCTACTTTCCTCATTAAGTTTCTCTGATTTGTGTTTGAGCTTCAAAACACAAACTTTCAAAGTGACAATCAATGATGAAGTGTCGCTCTGATGAAAGTGTCACACAAAAACGCTCTCAAACAAACAGTTTGTGGAAAGATGTTCAGAAATGATTATGCAGTTTGTGTGTCTGTCTCACTGTTAAATTCTTCTAAAATGAGTGGGGTCTGAGTTTAGGAGTTTGATGGCAGATAGAATAAAAGACTTTGCATATCGATTAGATTTGCTCCTGGTCACATTATAGCATTGACCAGAGGGCAACAATAAAAACTCTGTCGACATAAAGTCCAATACATGGGTAAAGTAAATGATGTAACATATAAAAACTTCTCCCTCAGCTCTCAGGTTCAGGTCCTGGTAGTCGTACTGCTAACTTCATGGTCAGCTCTCCTTTGAATGAGAAGCTTTCATGTCAAAAGTTTAATATGTTACATAAGATGTCTCTTTGAAAATGGAAGATCCCCCGTGAACAGCAGCTTCTCTTCTGGCTGTAGCCAGTACAGGACAGATCACAGCAGATCCAAACATCAAACTTCCAGCCACACAGGATACGATTGATACGATCTAATCAGATTCTTGGTCTGATCAGAGCAAATATGATGAAGCTATATGCAAAACATGCATTTTTCTTCTTCTTGTTTTTATTGTAACTGTTAATGAAATAGTGTCAATCTGATCCTGGTGTGTGCAGGAATATTGATTCTGTTGATACGATGTGTCTTCTTCAGTCCAGCCCTGTCTCTTTACTCGCCCTCTCAGGACATGAGAGCCTGATGGGTACATTTCTCAGGACTGGGTTCACTGTCCAATCAAAGCCAAGCGAGCCTTGTAAGATTTCAGAAGTGAAAGACGACATACTTCCTGTCTGTGGTTTGAGTTTTCCTTTTTCAAGTGGACAAACCTGCAGCTCCTCTGCAGGTCTGAACCCTGCAGACACACTTCACAGTCCAGTTACGTCACATACAGTCCAAACTTCCTTTAATATTTTGAGGCTGAAGTGTTCAGGTTGTTTTTAGTCAGTCAAAATTTCCTCACCATTGCTATGTGTTAGTATTGATTGCATCATTATTAATTAGGGTCCTATTGTATTCCAAGGAATTCTTTCTTTCTTTCTTCTTTCTTCTTTCTTCCAAGGAAGTCATACTTCCAATGGGCGAAAACTCACCAAACTTTACAGAAATGTCCGGCCCCATCCCAGATTTAATTAACTCCAAGGACATGTTAATATTCCTCCTGGGGGAGGCCATCAATTATGAAAGCCATCACTAAGTTTTTTTCAAACCTGTAAAACTTCTCCCACAATTTTTGCTCAATTGTCACCAAACCTGCTCCTCCACAAAACTTCTGAAGCCTACAGTGCATCAAAATGTTTGACTGTAAACAGTACTGTAAACATGTACTATCAAATTCTTGCTAAATACATTTTCAATCTTCCTGAAAATAATGAGAATACTTTGGAGTCATGGTTGATGAAGTTTGGCAAATATCAGAATTTTATCTCAAAAAATGAATTTTTGAGAACATTTTGAATTCTACTCTCATGGGAACAACTGGAGTCAATGTAAGAGTGGCATTTTTAAACATCAAATTTTCTTTCATGAAGCAAAACACTTAGAGTTAAAAACAAATCACCAACATTTCCATGCTTTCTAGATGCAATTTATGTATTATCAGATTTTTGTTCAGGTACAAGAATTTCTGACATTTTGACCATTTTTGAAATCTGCCTTGACAACAGCTGCTCGGACAGTGACTCCCTGAGTCGACAAATGAAGCTACACAGCAGGTCTCACTACCAGCCAATTAGCTCAGTGAGTTAGGAGCTGGTTCTTGGTGTCAGGGGTTGTGGGTTTGAGATGCAGCAAAGATGATGATGATGACAGATCAAAATATCAGATGTCCTCAACATGGATCACAAGACAATTGTCCTGATGGTGGCATCACAGCAAGCCTCTACATTAGATAAAAACAAATTGCTTGGACCGGACCATGGGTGAAAGCTAACCAAATTTTGCATAAAGGTCCAGTCTCATGCCAGATTACCTCAGCTGTAAACCCAAGCCAATAGTCCTGATGGTGGCGCTACAGCAAGCATCTAAAGTTTAAAACATGGAAAATTCATAACAAATCAACCTGCTAGAACTTCACACTTTCATCAAACTGTAGCTCCAATACTAAAGAAACTTTTGTACCTTTAAACCTATTAAAAATTATGAAGTCAATCACTCTGTTTATTTCAAACTGTAAAACTTATAAAAACCTATAAAATCTCCTCCCACAATTTTTGCCTACAGTGCATGAAAATGTTTGACTGTGAACACTACTGTAAACATATACCTGCAAATTGATAAATAAATCTTCAATGTTCATGAAAAAAATGAAAATGTTTTAGGGTCATGGTAGATGATGTTTGACAAATATCAAACTTTTACCTTAAATTTTTGAGAACATTTTGAATTCTGCTCTCTTGTGAATAATTGCACTCAATGCAAGCAGCATTTTTAAACATCAGTTATTCACTTATGGAGCAAATCAATCATTTTTAAAAACAAATTGCCAACATCTCCATGCTGCAATATGTGTATTTTCAGTGTCTTGATAACTGAATTTTTTACAGTGGTTTCAAATCTGCCTGCACAACAGTGAATGGCTTACTCAATTTGTGAAGCCACTGCTGTATTGCCACGTGCCAATTAGTTCAGAGCAGTAGATGACAGTCTTTGGTTCCAGAAGTTGTGAGTTCAAGCCTCAAGTGGTAAAATGAACATTGTTGTCAACTTTCTTGTCTTCCTATTCTCCTGTTTGTTGCTCAGAACTGCCTAAATTTGCCAAAAATAGCCCAGAGCCGACCCATCGCTGGGCAGCAGCTATGATGTTGGAAGGTGTTTTTGTAGTTTTTCATCATCATCTAAAGATGAATTACAGTCAGTGTTAGAGAGCAACCAAGCTACTAGCATAGCTATTTATTTATGATTTTCAAAATCATGTAGCGTTTCCATTAGCCTGCTGTCTTTCTTCTAGATAACATGAAGCAGGACCAAATCTACAGGACTGTTTTATCCTCTTGTGAAGGACAAAAGCTGAAAAATGTCTGTTGCTTCAACAGAAGCTCAGATTCTTGTACCATATAATGTCCACTGTGACATGACCAGAGTGGAATCTGCATTGTTCCTCCTGAATCTGAGGTTCAACAACTGGCCTCACCAAGAGACTTCACTAGACTTTATTTGTGCTTAATCTTTCAGGTCAGGCTGCTCTAACAAAACAGAATCTGTGAACCTCCTTAACATAGTTCAGACATTAACAAAAGGAAAGTGAGTTTTGGTTCCTAATTATTTTGTCTACTTTCTAACAGCTGAAACTCAAGTAGGAAGCACAACAGTCACAGCACAGACTGGAGGTGTCATCAACAACCCTCATATGACTGGTGTCAACATTGGAGGAGACAATATTACCAATATCACCATTAACAACGCAGGTAAATGTTCCCCCTGAATTAATACATAAAATTAACATCTTGTTTACTCTCTGCTTGATGTTGTGCTTGCCTGAAATGTAGCCAACAAAATACCTTAAATATTTAGCATTTTTCAAAAGATGTTGTATGTTTCTGTTTCAGACCGACCTCCAAACAGAACAGATGAGAACGCTGATGTTTCTACTAAAACCAAAGGTATTCAGCTGTTTAAACACAGTAAAACATACAACTTACCTGTATATTAAACAAGGTTTTTCACAGCCAAATGATAAAAAAAGTTCACCATACATTTACTATTAAAACATGACTAGATTCAGATATTAAGAACACACAGTATATAATGGAGATGACACACTTAAAGCTGCAAATGTGACTTTACCATCTTGTAAAGTTATTGGCCATCAGCTTTTCTTCCCTGTCATCTGCCCGTTTTGTACTTTATGCGACTCTTTGAATAGATGCTAAGTTTATCATCTATTCAGAAACCAAAAGAATCACATGTACAATAGGCTCATAACCTAATCCGCTGTGATACATTGCATCACCGCGGTGAAGCTGCAGTGGTAAAAAGGGGAGCAGCAATTGCTAACTGTAACCGCTACATGGCAGCTGACTTTGTAAATCCTGATGACAGGATTTGACTTTATATCCAGTTTGACCACAATGTGATCAGCAATGGCAGCATGGCGCTATGTTAATATAATTACTTTGGCTGATATATATCTTTAACAGCCCTATTCATCAAAATTATAGTACTTGTCCTGTCCAGGCCGAGGACTGAGATCTGTGCACCACATACAGAGAAAAGCACTGCAGTGCTCCTCCTCCAGTTAAATGCCTGCTATCTAAATCCGAGGCGTCAATGTGCCAGCCTCTGCGTAAGGTTTGGTGGAGGTGTCACTGACCCACAGCCGCAGAGTTTTAAAACAAAGAAACAGCTGATCACAGCAGGCAGTCCATCACTTTATCCGCAGACATTAAGATGAGCAACTGAACAGCCACTGAGATCCAGGAGATGCAGCGTTTCCTCAGTCTCTGTAACTGTTTGGTTGAGTTAGCTTGTTGTTGTGAGGCTAAGAACAGTCTCTACTTTAAATTTAAAACCCCCCCAATAATAACCCAGTTCTAAACTCCAATGGGGTGCAATGAAAATGTCTTGTTTTGAAGACAAATTCGATGACATCGTTCACAGCCCAACTTCGAGCTTTACGTCACGTCACGTTTACGCCTACCTCAGAGGAGGCTTTTGGAAAAGGAGGATTATTACACCTCCATTATAGAAAGACAGGCCAGCACATTGCTGCCCTTACCTTTGAGCAAATGTGCCACTTTTTCTGTCTAAAAATGGCTAATGAGGCGATAAAACAGCATCTGGTTCCAGAGGAAGGAGAGAAAAACTCAGGGCCCTGGCCTGTTCACTATAGTGTGATATAGATTGCTCATGTGTGCCACGGGTGGTTGGTTTTCACTTCACGTAATGCAAAATCAGCTAGACAAAAGAGAATTCCCCCATTTCTGTCCTGTCACAGCACCTTGAGAGGGGTGAAAATGGCGTTTCTGAACGGAGAAACATCTGTAGTATTCGCTGACTTTGAAAAGTAGCAGAAACATGTTATTCATGTAACTATGATCTCATTTATCTTTCAGGAAACATACAAAAGTGCCAAGCTGATCTAAAATCGTATCTTGAATCTCAAACTAAGAATCTTTATCAAGAAACACAGGAAGATGGATCATCAACTCTGTTACACAAGATCTATACAGAGCTTTACATCACAGAGGGAGACAGTCAGGAGGTTAAGAGTGAACACGAAGTTGTTGAATTAGAATGTAAAAGGAGTTCAAGTGAGCAGAAGAAAATCAACCTTGATGACATTTTTAAACCGTTATCAAATGAAGAAAATCCTCCAAAGAGAGTTCTGACCAAGGGAAACGCTGGGATTGGAAAAACTGTCGCCGTGCAGAAATTCACTCATGACTGGGCGACTGAAACAGCCAACCAGACTACTGACTTCATATTTCCATTCACATTCAGAGAGCTGAACTTAATAGAAGATAAGAAGAGTCTTAAAGAGTTAATAGGTCACTATTTTGAAGAAGTGAGGGATTTAGAAACGTCAGACTACAACAGTTCAAAAATTCTGTTCATCTTTGACGGTCTGGATGAAAGCAGACTGCCTCTGGACTTTGAGAAAAATGAGACGTGCCGGAGTATTACAGACAAAAGAACGTTAGACTGCCTACTAACCAACTTAATAAAAGGGAAACTGCTCCACAAAGCCTCAGTCTGGATCACAAGTAGACAAGCAGCAGCCACTAAGATTCCCTCCGAGTTCATCCACAGGGTGACTGAGGTTCAAGGCTTTAATGATGAGCAAAAGGAGGAATACTTTCAGAAGCAAGTTCATGACAAGGATCAGGCTCAGAAGATCCTCAATCATCTTCAGTCCAAACCTTTAAGAAGTCTGTACATCATGTGCCACATCCCACTCTTCTGTTGGATTTCAGCCACTGTGCTCCTGAGTCTCCTCACAGAAACTCCTGAAGGTGACCTACCGAAGACTGTGACTGAACTGTACACACACTTCTTGATCATCCAGACAAAACGTAAAAATAAGAAGGATTATCAGAACGATGAACCAGACAAAGATGTGATCATGAAATTGGGAAAGCTGGCATTTGAACAGCTGCAGAAGGGCAATGTAGTATTCTATGAAGATGACTTGAAAAGTCAGATTGATCTGACAGAAGCTGCTGTCTATTCAGGAGTTTGTACACAGGTCATAAGAAAAGAAGCTGGTCTTCACAAACAAGTGATTTACTCTTTCATACATTTAACGGTTCAGGAGTTTCTTGCAGCTCTGTATGTGTTAGAAACCTCCATAGATAGGGGAAAGAATCTGCTTCCCAGCAAGAAAAGTTGGTGGCGTTGGTCATCAAAGAAAAGTAAACTTTCCGTCCTCCATAAGAAGGCAGTGGATATGACTTTGGTTGACGATCATGGACGATGGGACTTGTTCCTGCGCTTCCTGCTTGGTCTTTCACAGGACAAGAATCAGGAGCTTCTTCAGAGAGAATTTAAATTCAAAAGAAGATGCCCAGGGAATGACCAGAACACAATTAGCTACATTCACAAGAAGATCAAGAATCTGTCCCGCGAAAACAAAGTTATCAATCTGTTCCACTGTTTAAATGAGTTGGGTGACCAGTCTCTGCTAGAGCAAGTCCAACAGTACCAGAACTCAGGAGATGCTGGTGAAATCTCAACTGCACATTGGTCAGCTATGGCATTTCTGCTGCTCAGTTCCAATGAAGACCTGGATGTCTTCGACCTGAAAAAATACTGCAGATCAGATGAAGTTCTGGAGAGGCTGCTGCCTGTGCTCAAAGTATCAAAGACAGCTTTGTGAGTGTTCAACCCCAAGATACCCAACTGCTCTAAAACTGGTTTTGTTTCAATATAGAAGAGAATGTTTGCAAAATGTTGACTGTCATTTTGTTTTTCTCTTTAGGTTAAGTAGCTGTAACCTCACAGACAGATGTTGTAAGCATATTTCATCAGTTCTCAGCTGGACGTCTTCTGGTCTGGAGGAGTTGGACCTGAGCATGAATAGATTGCAGGACTCTGGACTGAAGTTGATCTCTGATGCACTTAGAAGTGCTAGCTGCAAACTTCAGACACTTTGGTAAGAACATCCAGATGAATGGTGTGTTTGTGGTGATTTTTGATGCAAGTTATAAACATAGTGGGACATTTTAAAGTGGGAGTGGTTCTCTTTTCTTTCATGTAGTAAATGTTAAAGTGAACATACAACAGACATTTCCCTTTAAATGTCTCACATTCATGGGCGATCATGTGTATTTTCCCAAACATTTGTTTTAATAAAAATGATCACATGCTATGTGCTAGAGAACAACTTTAGCTTTATGTTTCAGAATGGTTAGTGTGTCTGAATAATGTTAGTTTGTTCTATGTGTTGTTACAGTTACTGCCAGATAGCTAATGGCTAACAGCTAGCGAAAGCTGTGTTTGTCTCCACAGTCCCCAAACTCTTGGACACTGTTCGCATTGTCTCTGTCTCCAGTCTGTACATGTTTCCAGACTTTCTATTGTGACAACCAAGCTCCATTGTAATATTATTACCATCAAATTTGCTTCAAACGCCATTGCATAGCATAGCCGCTTCCTCCTCCTTCGCCTGCTCCGTGCATCTTGTCTCTCCTGCAGCTTTCTCTGTCCACCTTCTTAAGGTCCTGCCAATCTCTCAGGTGCTGTGATAAAATTGAGGGGTGTCACAATCTGGATAAGGTTTTCACAATAAAAGAACAACACGATCCCAGTATACACTTCATGCATTAAAACAAAATAAAATCACACACTAAAAATCAGAATGTACAAGTTAAAAACACTGGGAGTTAAAAATACACACAATACAATTACCTTACCCATGTGACACATGCGCTGACCAAGTGTCAGGTGTCATTGTTGTCATTGTTCCTGTACCTAAGAAGGCCTCTACAAGCAGCCTTAATGACTACAGACCAGTGGCACTGATCTCTGTGGTCGTGAAGTACTTTGAAAGGCTTATCGTGCCCCACCTCAAGTCCTGCCTTCCCCAGAACTGCCTCACTATATTGTACCCAGGTTGCATGGCCAAGGACAGGAAAGCCCTGCAAGGGGTCATTAAATCAGCGCAGCAAATTACTGGCTGCCCTTTGACCTCGCTGGAAGACATTGGTAAATATGCAAGGGCTAAACAGGGCCAAGAAGATCCTGTCTGACCCATCCCACCCAGGCAATGGCCTCTTCAATCTCCTACCCTCTGGGAAGCAATAAACGTTATTGGGGAGCAGGACAAACCGTCTTAGAAGCACCTTATATCCATGGGCAATCACACTTTTGAACTCTTCCCCATGGGAACATATGAAATAGGCTGTGGGGATAGGTGGCTTTGAAGTATTGTTTGTTTGCGGTTGTGTGTTTATGTGTATGTGTGCATGTGTAGATTTTATCCAGAAGTGTGCATGTGTGCGTGAGTGAGTGTATGCATGAATGGGGGTTACATATGTAGTTATGTGTGGATATTTATTTATTCTTTCTTTTTTAGATCTCTTTCTCTTTAAATAAACAGAGGATAAATTGCTCAACCAATTTTGTTGTAACTCTTGTGACAATGACAATAAAGAATTCTGATTCTGACACTGAAGTGATTTACTAAACTGAAATGTAAAAAGAAAATATTTTTATTTTCTCTTTGTATAAGGTTAAATCATACCGGCCTCACAGTGAACTGCTGTCATAAGTTCTCATCAGTTCTAAGCTCCCAATCATCTTGCCTGAGAGAGCTGGACCTGAGTAACAATGACCTGCAGGATTCAGGAGTGAAGAAGCTGTCTGTTGGACTGAAGAGTCCACACTGTAAACTGGAGACTCTCAGGTCAGGATTTAGTTTCTGTGTCACAGATGAGCATTTAAATGTTACTTGACATACAAGTCAATGATTTCAACGCACAGTTTATCAGGAATAGGATTGTTCCTCATTTACCAGGATTTCTGGATTTTCCAACCTAAGAACACAACCCAAGAGCCCAAAGACTGTTGGTGGGTGTCCACATGTGTCACGTTGCCTGAGCATCACAACTGTTGAGGGTTACAAAAGATGACAGTCATGTCAAATTTGTGTGTATTCAGTGAACGGAACAGAGGCAAGAAGACAAGACCAATCATAGAGGTTGTACAGTAAAATACATTTGTACATATAATAATGATCTGAGGACAATAGATTTGATTTATGTAATTTGTATTGGGTTGTTTGCCGATGATGAATTTCTGTTTTCTGTTTATTTCCAGCACTTCAGAATGAATCGAAATAAACAATAATATCATTGGCCAAATTTTCATCTACCTCTGTCATCCATCAGCCACATGACTTCATTCACCTGCTGGTTCACCTGCTCACCTTTACTCAACTCACACCAACAATGAAAACTGTTCTTAACTTGAATGTGCTCATTCGTGGCTAGCTGATGGTAAATAAGGTGAGCAGGTGAGCCACAGTCAGTGGGCTGATGAAGGACTGAGACAGATTAACTTTTGGCAAAAAATAACTTCAAAATGATTAAAACGTAATTTGAATGTTAAAACTGTGCCAGAGTGCTTATACAAAGCTTCAAAATAGAGCTTGTTCTGTGATTATTATTTTCTGCCTGATGTTGACCATGTCATTACATGCAATGCATTTTGTTCTCGTGTAGTGAGCTTAGAAACTGTAAACTGGATTGAATTAGTAGTCTGATAGATTTATATATGTGGATCCTATCTTTAAAGTCAGTTGTGTTGATATATCAGTGTTGTGTTTTACATATTATTGGGCGGCTCCTGAGTGGTCAAGAACAGATAATTGCAGATTTAACTCAAAATTCACTCAGACAATGACAAAAAGGTCAAAACAAATCATTCTCTGTGTGTGTGTCCAGGCTGTCAGGCTGTCTGATCACAATTGAAGGCTGTACTTCTCTGGCCTCAGCTCTGAGATCCAACCCCTCCCATCTGAGAGAGCTGGACCTTCGCTACAATCATCCAGGAGACTCAGGAGTGAAGCTGCTGTCAGCCGGATGGGAGGATCCAGATTGGAGACTGAACACTCTCAGGTATGAACAGAAAACAAGAGCTCACACACTGTTCCTCTGTCACACTGACAAGCTGAGGACTGTTGGCTCACAGTCTGAACCAGCAGTACTGTCGATAACAGTGAAGACAGTACCACACAGGACTTCTCACTTGCTTGTCAAGCGAGTCTGCAGCAGCGCGCCATGTAGAGATTCTGAGTCTCTCATATTTTTACCACAATATGTGCCATTCTTGACAAAAATGGTAAAGATACTGAACCCCAAATTGCTCCTGATGCATGATACACATTGGCAGCCTCTGCCATCACTGTATTAATGTGTATGAATGGGTGAATGTGGCAAGTATTGTAAAGCGCTTTGAGTGGTCATTAGATGCAAAACCATTTTACTTTCAACACCTGCCTGTGTGATCAGAAAGCATCTCAGCCTCATCGTACACAGGCATCCAGTGTGGACAAAGCTTAGCTAATGTGCTGAGAGTCCCCGTCCACCCTGAATCTGACCTCATGACTGACATCACACCACCAGCTGCTGTGCTAGAAAATGTTTTTTTTACAATCATCTAATTACTGATTTCTCATCATGCTTCTAACAGGAACTTGCAGTTGATATTGTGTGTTTGGAAGTGTGTGCATTAGGGCTGGGTATCACCAGGTACTTTGCGATACGATACTATCGTGATATTTTGCCCATGATAAAGATAATATCATGACACAGCAATTCTACATAATCAATATATTGCATGAAATTTCATCCAAGATACATCACGATATCTGTGTCACTGAAGAAATTCTGAATGTATTGACTGCACTGGATCCATTTCACAGGAATTACAAAACATTGTCAATCAATTTCACATGAATCTCAGCACAGTAGCTCTTAACACACACTGTCCCCAACTTGTCCAGTGTCCTTATGTTATGTATAAGTCTTTAAGGGAAGAATGATACAAAATAATCCTTCACCAAAATGTTTCTGTCTGTTCAAATTAACAGAAAATTAAATTAAAAAAAAAAAGAATGCAGAAAATACACATTTCAGTACTAGTATCAACTTCTCTGTAAACATGGACACGTCAGTGCCTCTTAAGAAGCAGAATCACATTGTTATGAAAAATAAACATTTCAGTCAGTGCATTATAATAGCATCAACATCTGGCTGGTCTATGAAAACCTGGGCACATATTCTAACTTGTGCTTACCATGTGTAAAGTTTAACTTAAATCTGCACTGCAGACTACACATACATTTCAGTGCTAATATTAATATCAATTTGTTCTTTGTAACCTTGAAAACCTGTGAACATTTAACCTGTTCTTAGTAACTTGTGTAAAGTTTAACCCAAAGCTGTACTGCACACAGATTTCAAGACTGCATAAATTTCTTCAGGAAGAGCAACTAGTCAGTAGCTCAGAGGTAAGACAGCTCCTCTGAGAGCTGATTATGTCACCTGCAGTAGAAAAGACACGTTCCACAGTTACGCTGGTCCCTGGGGCCAGCTTGGCAAGAAGTGGGTAGGCATGAGCATGAGATTTCCACCAGTGCAACGGATCATCAGTTAGTGGTAGAGGTGGAGCATCACGGTAATGCTTGACCTCTGTTTCAGCTATGGAAGTAGCTGATGGTGGGTGGTCTTGAACGTCTGCCCAAGAAGATCAGCAAGTGCAGAATTTCTTGATGTGTGTGCATTGGTCTCTGGAGTCTGCTGCTCAGTGCTTCCCTTTTTGTCATCAGCAGGAGTAGGACTCACTTGAGATTAGTCTGCATCTTCCTGTAAGAAAATGAAGAGTGACACACTATTTATATTACTATTTAAAAACATGTTTTTAGGTCATATCAAGTCTCAAAACTATTACTATCAATTTTACATTTTTATGCATGGCTTAATAATAATAATAATAGTAATAATAATAATAATAACAACAACTAATCAGATTCTATAGATTTATTTATACATTTTTTTGTATATATATATTATTTATTTTAGTGCATATATGGATTAGATAATGCCTATATATGGCATCTAGCAGAACTTAAAGGCATAAAAGAAGAGAAAGAAACTAAGAGAGAAGATGACCTACTACTTTTAAATCATCTTGATAATACCTTAAGAGCAGCAGCCATTTCCATCATTTTGGCATACGAGTTCTGAACATCTTGTGGCAGTAGGAACTGCAGAGACCTGGGGTCTTAGGCTGGTGAGATGTGCAGGATGTTTTTCTGCTCCACAGAGTCAGATCACTTGGACAGGTCTTGGTGGATGTGGTCTTGATCTCTCTGACAAGAGAGGAATCCTCAGTGGTGCTGGCTCTGTCACTCAAAAGCTGGGCATGGAGCAGAGTGATGATGGAGATTGTTGGGCTCTTCTCCTCGCACATGATATTTGTTGCCACCAGCATTGGCTGGAGGGCAAACAAAATAGATACACAGATAGATTTTAATACACAAACGTTACGTTATCAGCTATAATATAAGACCACCACCCCGATCTGCCAGTCCAGAGGCACTGTCCCCGACTGCCAAGCGATGCTACAAAGACGTGTCAGCCAAGACAGCCCCACAACATCCAGAGACTTGAGGTACATGGGGCAGATCTTACCCACCCCCGGTGCCTTGCCAATGAAGAGCTTCCCAACTACCACAGTGACTTCAGTCTGAGTGACGAATGAGTCAACCTCTGAGTCCCCAGCCTCTGCTTCCTCTATGGAAGGTGTGTCAGTGGAATTGAGGAGATCCTCGAAGTATTCCTTCCACCGCCTGACAAAGACCCCAGTCGAGGACAACAGCTCCCCACCTCCACTGTAAACAGTGTTAGTGGAGGACTGCTTCCCCCTCCTGAGGGGCCGGATGGTTTGCCAGAACTTCTTCGAGGCCAACCGGTAGTCCTCCTCCATGGCCTCCCGAACTTTTCCCAGACCCAATTTTATGCTCCCGAAACTGCCCGTGCCGCAGTTAATAATAATTATAATTTGAATGATAGATTACTTTAAAAATGATTAAAACATTTAAGACATTTGTTTGTTTGAAAGTAATGATGGTTGTACACATCTGTTTCTGTTTGAAGGTTTTCAACCTAATATCTCATCCAATAAGAAAATAAAATTGAGGCGAGGAAAGGAGTTGTCCCATTGCATCTTTTATGGTTGGCCAGGCCATTTTTCAAGTTTGGGCAGAAGCTCAGCAGAGGAAACCAAAGGATAACTTGCTGGCACCGGAGACCTTACGGCCACGGCTCCAAACAGCCGCGTCAACAATCGAAATGGAGAACATGGTCAATGTTGCCAGCCTCCCTCGGGATCTGGTCAAAGCTCTCCCGGAGGTGGGAGTTCAAGACCTCTCTGACAAAGGGTTCCACCAGACGTTCCAAGCATACCCTCAAAATGCGTTTGGGTCTGCCAGGTTTGTCCAGCTTCCTCCCCTGCCAGTGAATCCGACTCACCACCAGGTGGTGATCAGTTGACAGCTCAGCCTCTCTCTTTACCCAAGTGTCCAAGCCATACAGTCGGAGGTCAGATGACACGACTACAAATTCTATCATTGACCTCCGGCCTAGGGCATCCTGGTGCCACGTGCACTGATGGACACCCTTATGCTTGAACATGGTGTTTGTTATGGACAAACTGTGACTAGCACAGAAGTCCAGTAACAGAACACCACTCGGGTTCAGATCGGGGAGGCCGTTCCTCCCAATCACACCCCTCCAGGTGATGCTGTCACTGCCCACGTAAGCGTTGATGACCCTCAGTAGAACGACAGAGTCCCCAGTTGGGACACTTTCCAGTACCCCTCCCAGGGCCTTCAAGAAGGTCGGGTACTTTAAACTGCTGTTAGAAACAACAGGGAGAGACCTATCCCTGACCCGATGGTGCAGGGAGGCAACCCTCTTGTTCTTCAGGGTGAACTCCAACACATGGCCCCTGAGCTGGGGAGCTATAAACAAGCCCACACCAGCTTGCCGCCTCTCACTGCTCAACAGTGAAAGAGGAGACAGTGCAGACAATAGTAATGTTGCAGATTTATTTTTTTTTAATTGACAATTTTCCCTCAATCATGGAAGAGAGCTGGATAATGTTGTTTAACTGACAATTGTGAAACATTGAATCAAAGAGATAATGTCCTTAGTCAAAGAGGACCTGGAAGGATCATTCTGACTCTGTTTCTTCCTTCAGGGTGGAACATGGTGGAGAGCAGTGGCTGAAACCTGGTCTGAGGAAGTGTAAGTGTGTGTTCACTTTGATGATAAAAACAATGAATGAATCCGGTCAATTGAGAACAAGCTCTTTTATCCAATGATGCCCTGAGTTCAAAATACATGAGAACACATCCACAATGTGATCATAAATTGCAATTACAATCTGACTACAGAACACTGAACAATGGGCACTTGAAATCATCTCAAGAAACAATATGATTTAGTTCAAGAGCACTCTGTAAGTCATTCCACTTCTAAGGGACATAGACCTGAAAAGCAGTCTTCCCCAATTCAGTCCTTACAGTGGGAATGTTTAAAGTCAAGGACTCTTGTGAACGAGTGTGCAAATTAGTTTTAGTTTAGTTCTAAATGAGATACAATTGATGAGATAGTCGTCCATCCAACTTTGTCATAAAGAACACAGTGATGAGTTCTATCTTGTGAAGTTTTGATTAAATTAACAGTAAGTCTGTTAATAAAGCAACAAACAAACAAACCATCAGCTGTGTTAGATGATAAACTGCTGCTGTATTGTGTCTTGTTCTCTCCATCAGATGTCTGTGAACTCACAGTGGACACAAACACAGTCAACAGAAAGCTCAAACTGTCTGACAGCAACAGGAAGGTGACACGTGTCAGGGAGGAGCAGCCATATCCTGATCATCCAGAGAGATTTGACTACTGGTATCAGCTGCTGTGTGGAAATTATCTGACTGGTCGCTGTTACTGGGAGGTCGAGTGGAGAGGACAGGTTCATATATCAGTGAGTTACAGAGGAATCAGCAGGAGAGGAGACAGAGAGGACTGTTTGTTTGGACGGAATAATCAGTCCTGGAGTTTGAGGTGCTCTGATGATGATGGTGGTCGTTACTCTGTCTGGCACAATAAGACAAGTACAGTCCTCTCCTCCTCCTCCTCCTCCTCCTCCTCCTCCTCCTCCTCCTCCTCCTCTGTCTCTAACAGAGTAGCAGTGTATGTGGACTGTCCTGCTGGCACTCTGTCCTTCTACAGAGTCTCTGACTCACTGATCCACCTCCACACCTTCAACACCACATTCACTCAACCTCTTTATCCTGGGTTCTGGTTCAGGTCATCTGGTTCCTCAGTGTCTCTGTATTAGACACACACACACACACACACACACACACACACACACTGTAGCAACTAATAATTTAAATGTATTAGAAGTTCATAATGAAATAAACGGCTCATAATGTAATAAAATTACACATAACATAATAAGGGCTTTAATGACTTATTACATTAAGAGCCTTATTGATACTGCTCATAATGTAATAACAGCTCATATAGTGAGAAAAGTGTTGCATTATCATCATTTTACCTCTCAAATAAAGTTGCGAGTAAAGCAAAAGGCATGGGCTTCAGTGCATTAGTAAACTAAATTAGTGAAACCAAGTATTATTTAATAGTAATAGCATTCTCACATTTTATTGATGTATAAAGTTTAGCCACGAGATGGCACCCATGAGTTATTTTGGGCCTTTAAACGGACAGTGTGTAACTATTTAAGTAATTTATTAACTCAAATCAACGTCTTCGTTCATGAGTAAGTCCACATTGTTGTACAATTACCTCTGCCAACAATCTAACATATCCTCCCGAGCGAAGAATTACCTATCTGAATATACATAGCACGGGTAAGCTCTACGGAGTACGCCATGTCTTTCTGGGTGTAAAAAAACTATGGACTGCCGAGAGGGACGCAAAGCACTACGTAGTAAGGCTAAACGCGATTTAGCTCAGAGCCAGCTTGACTGCGGAACTGAGAGGGAGCTCAGCGAAAGCGCTCGTCAACTAACATCCAACTAACTACATCTTTATCTCATTACTTGAATCAGAAGAAATACTCGACGCTGTTGGGAAAGAGTCCATATTTTGAAAATGAGTTTTTTGTCCATCAGGGCCACCGTAGCTTCTGGAATGTCTTCAGGACGGGAGGGGTGAGCAAAATAGTGTTGCATGTAGAGCCTCACAGCTAGATGGTGCTAAATACTCGATATATTACACACTGTCCCTTTAAGAATGCCGTGCTCACTTCTACTGTGACTGTTGTAGGTAAGCAGCACTATTTGTGACTATTAAAGTTTGATTAATATCTTTGTTAAACAAAGCCATCCAACTAATCTGTTTAAATATTCTGTGTATTACGATGTTTGTTAGGATAATGGTGTATGTTTTAGCTTGCGGCTATTTATTGTGTAGTAAGATGTGTATTCATACATTTATATTGTTACATTATGAGCTGTTATTACATTATTAGTTGCTACACTCACACACACACACACACACACACACACTCAATGTGCTGCACATCAGTGGTTTTAAATCTCTTTAAATATATTTTGAACGTTCAGATTTCAGTTTTCTGAACTTTGTGATCTGATTGTTTTCTCACAACAATCAGCCTGTATATACAATAACATCAGGCTGCACACACACATGCATATAGATAATCATAATGATGATCTTTGTTCAGACAGGTTGTATTTTGTTGATGTGTCATTCATCATTGAAGTTTGTCATTTGTCTTCTTTGAGTTATTATCTGTAAATATGTGTATATGAGTGGATGGAGCTGCTGCTACGTGCAGACGGACCTCCATTACAAAATCTCCCTGTAGAGTCCAAGAGCCAAAGACTTTCTGTCAACACTTCATCATCTCACATCATCTGTCAGAATAAACATTTGACTTTCTCATTCACGTGTCTCTCCTGATGGAAATAACGTCTTTTCACATCAGTTTGGGATCTCAGGTTTAGAGGATGGAAGCAGATTTGTTCACTCTTCAGAAACAGACTACATCCACACAGATGGACCATTTAACCTCTCTAGGGCTGTAAATTGTGGGTTGACCAACATTCCTGTTGGAGTGTGTTTCGTCCTGCTCCTCTCCTTTCCTCACCACAAGTGTCTGAAATGTCTCTTTCTATCTACCTATGTGTAAATATATTTATCTTGTGTTTCAGATCATCTAATCATTTTGATATCATGAACTTTGGCCTTACATTCTGCTGATTTACAGGATTCCACTCGGATGAGTTTTGGTAGTAACTTTTAACACAATGATATAATGTCAGTATAAAATCAGTGTATTTGATAGTAACCAGTGTGATTTACTGATGATTTGACTTCTATGATCATTTATTATTTTAGATGTGCTCCTCTGTTATATAATCCTGAGCTACAGATATGAACATGTTTATTAGTTATGTTTTGCTACTCTTGTGGAGTTGAATATGAAATTTCCTGAGTATGTGTCCAAGGGGCAGAAGGTAAATAGTGAACAGAAGGGGTCCGAGGACAGAGCCCTGGGGAACACCGCTGGAGACTGGAGAGGAGCAGAATCTCTTGAGTTGAACAAATTGTGTGCGACCAGTGAGGTAGGATTTCAGCCAAGCCAGAGGGATGTCAGTGATCCCAATGGAGGCCAGCCTGTCCAGGAGGATGTCATGAGAGACAGTGTCGAAGGCTGCGCTGAGGTCGAGGAGAACCAGGAGAGTAAACCAGAGTCAGATGCCATCAGGAGATCATTTGTGATTTTCACAAGGGCTGTCTCAGTTCTATTTCCTCATATAAGTTGCTGAAGACAGTTACCACGTTACTGTTGTTCGGTCCTGTAACGTTGCTTTGTGGGACATTTCTCTGTATTTAGTTGAGTGAAGGACCTGTGCAGTTATCAAACTAGTCTGAACGACACACCCTCTATACGTAAAGCCGGCTTATCCGTTCACACTGGCTCATTTCGCCAATTCTGCACCTCTGATACTTCCTCCAGAGGCAAAATTTAACCCCTCGCCGCCTCCGAGAAAGTAACAGTGAGACGGAGGCAGAGAATTGCCGCAGGACCCAGCATCCAAACGGCAGAGTGTTCAAAATTTGGCCAGTGCAGAACAAGGCCTTTCAAGACAGGACGCCTAGAGACGGGGTTTTTGTGGGCAAGGAGGAGGTTCTGTAGTTGTCTTAGTTGAGTCATACATATAGACTCATGGAACATCTGTGAAAGGTAGATAGGTATGAAGTGTAGAGGTTTCGTGGATTTGAACAGAAGACCTCTCGCACATTATGTGGTAATCAAAAACTAAAACATAAATCAATAAAACAACCAACGAAATGCTCTATGACAGTGTTAAGACACGCTATACATTCTGTTTTGCATGAATGGTAGCATTTTCCCCTCTTCCAGTCTTTATGGGGCAGGAAACTTGGTAGTACATTAATCTGTCCAATCAAGACTCTTTGGGGTTTAAACCAAAATGAACATCTTGTGTTTTACCTGCACAGTAGATATCTCAACATAAACAGCGTCATTATTCCTTGGCCATTGTATTGTACAACCAACATTTTATCCATAATGGCACATCGGAACAAAAAAGCCTGTATATTGTCTTCTTAAGATCTTCTGTATCTGCTGTTGTTGCACAACCACTGGATTCACAGAGAACTTGGACAAACTGACCGAACCTTTAATTTCCAAATTAGTCACAACAACACATTCATAAGGCCACCAACTCACTGTACATTCTGGTTGGAATCACATAACTGGAAACAAAGACATCCAAAAATATGTTTCTTCGATAGGGATTCATATAAAACCATGTTTACCTCCATTTACAAAGAGTAGATGAATAAGTGTGTCAGGACACAATTACCGATATATTTACCCACTGCAACATCAACGAAACAATAAATCAGGATTTGGTACAAACATGATGTCATGACTTTTATCTGTTAGAGTGATGTTTGAGGAACACTGTCCTGTAAATACAACACACACAGGTCTACATCTGCAGTCAAAACTCTTTCAGCTAACCTGTTACACTGCAGGTTGGACAGGTAGAACTTCAGGTGGTTTCTGGTGAAAATGCCTCTTTAAATTGCCACATTTCAACAGAGAACTCCAGGAGGCAGAAACAGTACATAGCACCTTAGGAAGGTTACAGTATGTCTGAAATAGTGTATAAAAAAGAGACAGGAGTGTCTAAATATAAAACACCTGCACGTTACAGGATAAAAGTAGTGCTTCATTAAATCCTTCACTAAATGCAGGAATGTTTTAAAATCTTCAAAATTAAACTAAAGTCTGAACGTGACAAAGTGGTGAATTCAGCTGAATGAGCGGCACGTTGTGAAGCGTAAAACATCTGAGTGTCTCCTGAAGCTCAATGGCAGAACATGGAAACAGTAAAGTGTTAACTGTGTGTTGGATTCAATTAATTTGATTGATTCAATTAATCAATTAACTATTGTGTATTGTGGTACTGTTGTTGATTTAGTTGTAATAAAATGTGCTCTGAAACTGCCTCGTCTACTTCAGCTTGGTCCTTGTTGCTCACATGATCAGTTAATTAACCACTGAAGTCAGTCAGTAATTTGAATACGTTCAGGTTTTGGCCTGCTGGCTGTTGGCTTCTGACTCTTAATGATAAACCAAAACAAAAAACAACAAAAGAGATTAATATAGAATAAAAGTGATTATAAAGATGTTTTTTTAATTATTCAGAGACACGGCTGCTCTCTGTGTGGTTCACTCACTGTCTGAGATCTGACTACACTGTTGTTACATGGCAACACCCTTTAACATCTGTGGGTGAGTTAAGACATTATGGACAATGTTGTGAGTCAAGGCTCAGCACTGCACTGTGGCTGTACTGGAATATATGCATAGATGAGACACATATAACCTAATATTGGATGCTTCTATTGTACTTCAGTGCAGCACTTCGTCCTGTTTAAGTGTTCTATGCATTATGAATTATAGTCATGTGTAATATTACAGTATCACCCCCTCCTAATGTTCCAATGTGCTCGTCTCCACAGAGATGTTAAAGGTTTATTTTGAAAGGAATTGAACTCTTGATCTACCGTCAACATACAGAACCTGAAACTCAACAACAGCTGCTGTGAAACAAAACAACAACAGAGGTGTGAAGGAATGTAAGGATTCAGTCTTCTTCAGTTGTCACTTCATCTGTCTGTCAGAGGCTCAACAGCACGTCCAGGAGTCCCTCCCTCCTAAAACAGCTTCCTGAGAACTTGTCTGCACACTTTCAGAGTAAAAGTCTACATGGCAGTGAAGCAGGAATCTCTGTGGCGTCCTCC
>CAEMYA010001344.1:0-25673 GCA_903131615.1 Diplodus sargus
CCAGTCTGGGATCATTAAAGTATTTCTATCTATCTATCTATCTATCTATCTATCTATCTATCTATATATATATGTATATATATATATATATATAGGCTGATATATTGGAATATCAGATTTTTAAATCACCAAATATTTGTATCAGTATCGGCCTTAAAAATCCTTTATCGGTCAGGCACTATGTGACACGCTGGTGTTTGCGTCAGGCGAACTATAACTCTCATGTTGCTGCTCTGGAAAGTTTTGTGTCGTAACTATTTGCAAAAATATCTTTGAGCAGAGTGAACGAATCTGGATACTGAAAAACTTTTTGTTAATCTGACTTTAAAATGACAAAGTGATGATTCGTTATTCGTTCATTATGATCGGGTTTAATATAAAATTAGAGACATTTTAATGTCATTATAACATTTATTATCTGTTATTTTGACACAGAATTAATACAATATAATACTGTTTGTCTGTACAGTACAACACAATTTAAAGGAGCACTGAATAGTTTTATAGAAGAATTGTGTTATTTACAATATTAATGTGGTCATAATACAAACTTTTGGTCCTCAGAGGAAAATAAGGTCCCAGAGAAAACAGAGACGAGCACAGACTTTACACTAGTTCACACTAGTTTAACCTGTGGACACTTTAAATGACTGTAGATTTACACAACGGATGAACAATATTTGATTTTTGACTTTTAGTCGACGCTGATATCTGCACATATTTTTTCAAGCTAACTGCAGAGAACATCAAGTCTCTCTTAACGAGTAATGAAGTCATTATTTTGTCTGCTCCTAATGTGACGGCTCCTTGGCAGATGCAGCAGAGCAGTCCAGATACACTGATGACACTCTGTCACATCCAGAGGAACACAGGGATGATGCTGGACTGGACAGCGGAGCTGATTAGGGGTGGGCAGAAATATCGATACGGCAATATATCGCGATACTTTGCCGCCCAATACAATATCAATTTTTCAACTCCAAATATCGATATATCGCCGAAGAGCGACTCTGCTGTGCGGCGGGTGTATTTCTGTAGTAGAGAGAGCGGCTGAGGTCTTTGCAAAATGGATGGCAAGTTAACAACGCCTCCGCAATTTAAAGTTGAAGTTTGGAAGCACTTTGGCTTCAAAGTTAAGAGAGATAGCAAGAACACGAGCTGGGCAAAGAGAATATTACTGCCCGGAAATTTCATGGGAATTAATAAAATGGAGAGGCTGTTTTGAATGAAATGGTTTTGACTCAATATGTCCTCTGATCAATATCATCTGATGTACATATACAGGTACTTGTGTTTTAATCTTTATTTATATCGCAATATCGTGATACGTATCGTATCGTGACCAAAGTATCGTGATACGTATCGTATCGTGAGGTTCTTGCCAATAACCACCCCTAAAGCTGATCTCCACTGTCAGTCACTGCTGGATGAAGCTCTCCTATCCGCCCAGTCAGAGCCTCTCCACCCACCAGCTGATGGTGCTGTTTTAACCTCTCTGGATCATCAGGACACAGCTGATCCTCTCGAAACCTCCACCTTTGTCATCACTCTGATAGAGTTTACCACTTCCAGCTGATGAGAGAAGCAGAGAGACAGCAGAAGTGATACATGAGTGTTTACAGAGACTCCCTCCATCAGTTGTTAGTGATATAAAGACCAGCAAATATTTTATAAACAGTTTGATGGATGAGGACTGCTGTCTCTACACATCCTGTGATGCTGTCAGCTGTGATCCAGCTTTACTTCCTGTAGACATGAACAAAACAACAACAGAGTCTTTACTTCAACTCAAACACATGATCACAACAAGCTCATCAGATTGGCTGACTGTTCCCCTCTCTCTCTTTCTGTCCAATCCTGAAGCCTGTCACCGTTCTCCTCTCACAGCTTAACTGAGGAAAGCAGGAAATGCTGGATCTTTACTTTGATACTGACTGTGTTTTTTACAACACTGCAGAAACCAGAACAGACTGACTTAGACTCTCTACTGACCTCAGAGTCTCCAGTCTACAGTGTGGATTCTCCAGGAGTTCAGACAGAAGCTTCACTCCTGAATCCTGCAGCTTGTTGTCTCTCAGCTCCAACTCTCTCAGATGGGAGGGGTTGGACTTCAGAGCTGAGGCCAGAGAAGCACAGCTGATCTCTGACAAACTGCACTTCAACAATCTGAATAAAGAATAAATGATGTAACATCACAATTTAAATATTTAGTCAGTATGAACGTCACAAAACTTCTTTAAAATGTTGTAAAAAGACAATTCTGAATACATTTGTTATTGTCTGATAGTTCAAATATAGATTATTTAACTTTTCATTGTATAAGTATAATATCAGCCTGATGTCTGTAGTTAAGTGGCAACACAACTTTTACATCATTTTAATGGTGAAAAAATGGTGTCTGACCTCAGAGTCTCCAGTTGACAGTTTGGACTCTCCAGTCCAGCACAGAGAAGCTTCACTCCTGAATCCTGCAGGTTGTTGTCACTCAGGTCCAGATCTCTCAGATGGGAGGAGTTGGACTTCAGAGCTGAGGCCAGAGAAGCACAGCTGATCTCTGACAAACTGCAGTCCCTCAATCTGAATGTAGAATAATGATGGGAGTTTAAAAGACAATGTTCCTGCTTGAAATCTGTCAGTGTTTAATAATCTGTTCAGAGCTGAAGAAGGTTTAGAATGTAGACGTTTAGAGAATGAAACTCATTCTATCTTCCCGAACCTCGGTTCATCTCGTTCCTGCTTGAAATCATTCAGACTTTAACAATCTGTTCAACGTCTGTCAGTGAACTGGCATCCCTTGCCTCAGCTTCAGATTCATCAACAGCCAGCGTTACTACAAGAGATGTTGAGATACAATTTTTTCCCTTCCAATACCGATTCCGATACTTGTGCTGTGGGTATCGGCCGATACCAAGTACCAATACCGGTGTGATATGAAAAAAAACCCATCATACTATGCCTGCATGACTGTGATATGATTATCATTGTGGTGAGGCCAGACTCAGGTTAAACCCTTTCTCACACTGAATGAATACAGCAAATGGAAGCCATTTATTTTTAAATTCATTTTTAAATAGAACAGTATAAAACAGTAGTGCAACAGCAACTTAACTAAATAAATCTTGGAAGATTTTTTTTTTTTCTTATTAAAGTGCAGCCACAATATTGTAAAATAAAAAAGGCAATTAAATTACTTAGAAATCACCCAGTGTGACGTTAAACCTAGCAAAGACATGGGGCACACGTCGGAGCTCCAAATGTCCGTGGTTTTCATCTGCGTTCGTTTGGTAACACCTCACTGCATGTTCAGAATGCAGCTGTTTTTGTCTGAAATAGTTAAGTTTTGTTTTGATCAAAAGTTTACCCCCAAGAGCGGTGAGCAAAGTATTGCAAGTTGTTTCCAACTACCAGCTCCACTCGTTCAACGACAGTAACTGAGGCAACAGCATTCTTTATTTGTAAAGATGTCCAGCCTTATATAGTTCTGACTGTCCTGACTGTTATTGTGACAGTGAGGCTGATGTTTGTTTACAGAGGCATGTGACCGCTAATACTAGTTCATTTTCTATGTGTGAGCTGTTACAGAAGACCTCTTTGTGAAAGGTTCATTCATTGTTATTGATCATAATATAACACTTGGTTTGTGCTACTCACTGGTGAGTTAGCCAACAGGTTGCTTTAAAAGTGTTTGTTTTTCATTTTGCACTAAACTGGTCTTGCTAATTAATCCTTAATTCAGTGAGCCAGGTATATTCAAAGTGCACTGCACTGTAAACTTGAAATTGAGAACACTTTACAGGATTTGTGAAAAAAGGCCAGTTTGTGAAAGATCTGAATTTCAGTCCATTAATAAATAATCTAAATCACTGAATTGCGTAGCATCATTCGTTTGCATTGTCCAATCCAATCATGTCACATCAACTCGCTCTGTGTTGAATCAAGTTGTGTTGATTCACATTGTGTTGAATCACACTGCATCATGATTGAGGTGTGAATCGTATCGTATCACATTGGTAGCTGCTGCATCTGTATCTGTAATGCATCAGATCATTGACAGTGTATCCAGATGTGTAATGTGTCGACCTCACACCAGAGATGCACAATTGTATTTCTCAAGTAAAGCTAGTTTCCTTGTTGTGATGAACAACCACAAGTGTGCTGTGTGTAGAGAATGTGTGGTCGAGCAAAAGAGAAAGAGAGCAAAAAATGTAAAGTAATTATACTGTATAGATACACAGACCTCAGAGTCTCCAGTCGACAGTTTGGACTCTCCAGTCCAGCACAGAGAAGCTTCACTCCTGAATCCTGCAGCTTGTTCTGACTCAGGTCCAGCTCTCTCAGATGGGAGGGGTTGGACTTCAGAGCTGAGGCCAGAGAAGCACAGCTGATCTCTGACAACCTGCAGCCATCCAATCTGAATAAAGAATAAATGATGTAAGTTTAAAAGACAATGTTCCTGCTTGAAATCATTCAGTGTTTAATAATGTGTTCAGAGCTGAAGAAGGTTTAGAATGTAGACGTTTAGAGAATGAAACTCCAAACACCTGAACCCAACAGGATGCAGGTTCAACACTGTCAGATACACAAAGTGAAACAGAGCTCTCATTAATATTAATGACAACGTGCTGCTGCTTCAATAAAGACGTAGTGATGTCACCTCTTAAACTCTGCAGCTCCACCAGAGGCTCCATCTATACAAACTCATGTTGTGCAGCCAAATAAAAACCCTCAGAAACTGATTCAACATTTGATTCTACTATTTAAAGCTCCTGAAGGGTTCCTACAGGTTTCTTCAAGTTAAATTTAAGACTTTTTAAGACCTTTTTAAGACCATTCTTGTTTACAGCGCGCAAGCTTTCTGTGCATGCTCCGTGTCTTCTCCGTTTTTGGTGAATGTCAAGCGCCACCTATAGGCCTGGAATATGAACTACAGCTTTTTCGGTAATTTTCAGTGGTTCCTTGCGGACACAAATATTCTTAAAACGATGCTGAGGAAGACGGAGGAAAAAAGATCATTTTCACCCGTCTGGATGGCCCCTAACATTAGCTGCGGTCGTAGCAGGAGCGGCAGCAGGAGCAACTAGCTGGCAAACGTTAGCTGGAGGAAACACGGCGGTGATGGAAGGAGTTCTTCAGTGACGTGTTCTGAGCAATTTCTCCGGGGCTGCGTTGCGTTCATAATTATTGGTTCTGCCCATACAGTCTATGGTTCCACCACTCTTTATTTACGTTATTTTATCAAAATAATAATGATTGACAAATGAAACTTTTGATGAGAAATGCGATACAGAGAAGGTACATACAGCACAAAATTTAAGACCCAGATATCAAAATTCAATTCTTTTTAAGGTATTATTTCCAAATTCATAAATTCAATGCTTTTAAGACTTTTTAAGACCCCGCGGAAACCCTGTCCTGTTATTAACACAGTTGAATTTTGAGTCTCGTTCCTGACTCGTCAAATTCTGACGCTTTGGCATTGTGGGCCGGGTCAGCCGCTGTCCCGAAGCATCAGAATTTGACGGGTTGGGAACGAGACTCAAAAATCAACTCACCAACAGGAGTTTTAAGATAAAATTCATCCTGTACAGACGTCACATGTCATCATAACGGTTTGGAGCAACACACTTTTGTTGTTGTCTGACAGAGAAGAAAACACGTTTGTGTTTTTACTTTTAGAAGCAAGAAGGAAAAGTGCAAATCACTGATAAAGAGGTTGATAGAGAATAAAACAGTGTTGAAGCAATGTTTCCTCTAGGATTTTGTTTTAGCAGCGGGGGCTCTTTGGGGAGCCGTGGCAGCGTAAACAAATGACATTTAACTGCAGATTTTACTTTAATGCTCAGCATAATCCCCCTTTTTATCGAATTGCTGGCATGGAAAATGTTTGTTTAAAGGCTGAATGAAAAAATAAAAAATAATAACAATAAAACAACAATAAAATACAAAAACATTTATTTTATTTAAATTTAATTTAGGGTTCCAGCCTGATAGCCTGTGCTTCCCTTTAGGTTTTTTCTCCTCTATTCTCATCTCTCTCTCCTGCACCATCACTTTGCTCTCCTGCTCCTTCACTCTGCTCTCCTTCACTTTGTTCCACTGCTCCTCCCTGTCTAATGTCACTTGTCTTATACGATTACATAAAACATTAACGTTAGATAATTTACACTCACATCACATCTGATTACAAGTGTGAACACATTTTTTTACCTAACCTATAATTTGAGTCAGTAAAAGGCGAATGATACCTGACTAGCATCATCTTCATCAGGTGTCTTTCTCTTCTTTGAGAAATATTTGAATAATCTCATCTGAAAATGCAGTCAGCAGTTACATCATGGCGTGTATATATTCGCTAAATGCTTTCAATTATTTTACTCATGTTAGCGACACTGAGTTGAGTTGGCACCGGGCCCAATTAATTGAGCTACCGATATGTTACGTAATCTTAGCTGGCTATCAATATTTTGCCAACGTCTATCGAACTTATAAAATCTATTATAAGTTTTCTTAAGCTAATATGTCTACCTTTTCTCCGGTGAGTCGTTGCCCTATTTTCAAGATGACACTCCTCTGACTCTTCGACCCGGTGCCTGGGTGCTTGATGTGATGTCACTTTCATATCAAGGCTGCTCTCTCGCGAGTAATTAACGTCGATGGCGCCAGTAAGTTCTTGGGGGAGGGGGGGATCTACTCCAAAGAGCAGATACTGAGCAAGATAGTTATCTAGTTGACCTCAGCACTCGCGACACCCGACCCAGTGCAGGACTCTGCTGTGAAGGAGGAGATATGATGCGGCAGTGGTGTATTTGCGACAATTAAAAAAATAGTAATTTAAATTGAAGGAGCGGCGGCTAGGATTTAGGAGTGGCAGGCCGCCACTCCTAAATGAATGTAGAGGAAACACTGGTTGAAGTTTTGATGTTATATTAGATATGTTTTATATATGAAGCAGAACAAGATGCTCAGTGTGAATCAGGACAGAATCTATGAGGTCAAATCTCCTTCAGAACTGATGACATGAACACTAAGATTTAAACAGTTTGGAATCATGTTTTCAAAGTATGAACCACGGTTTAAAATCAATATTCAAATGGATTTAAACATGTGAGAACAACAACAGTATGTGTGAAATAATTGTGTAACACTTAGAATTCATCAGCAGTGTAATATTTTCATTGTTATTAAAGTTTGTCTTCAGAGTTTCACACATTCAACACGTGCAGTGTGTTGAATCACAGATTACATTACACTCATGTGTCTTTTGTCCAACGTGACTTAAACATCATCAACCTCCTTTTTTCAAAGATTCAACACTTTCTTCTCAGAGATTTAAATCTCTGCGGGGGGCCACACCTTTCTGATGTCACATTAGGGGGTCTGAGTCCAACAATTTGTGTCACTTTACAAACCTGACACACAAACATTAACACCTTCCTCACTCTGTGATTGGTGAGCTGAGTGGAGGTGAGATAGAGCCCAGGTTTCAACTTCTCTCTCAGCTCTGTTTCATTTGTTACACAACTATTTTTGTTACTTAGAAATATGAACTGAGTGAAACACTATGAATGTCTTCTAGGAGAGAACATGTGAGAAGTTCCCTCCATATTTAAACCATTGTTGAGCCTCCAGCAGCTCTTGGCTCCACCTTTGGCTGTCTGAAACAGCTACAACACTTTTAGCTTCACTGCTGCTCACTGATCCCATGCTAACAGGTGGAGTTAACACACTGCAGACCACTGATTGGTCAGTGGGAACAGCCAGAGTCGTCTCGTCCTCCACGCTCAGAAGTAACATTTCACTTTCTACCTTTTCAGCATCTTCTGTCTCGCTGCCTGCAGCCTTTCTCAAGTGAAGCTAGTTTCCTTGTTGTGATGAACAACCACACCTGTGTGTAGAGAATGTGTGGTCGAGCAAAAGAGAGAGAATAAAAACAATTTAATAAAATTCATAGATACACAGAAACACATGAACTGACCTCAGAGTCTCCAGTCGACAGTTTGGACTCTCCAGTCCAGCAGAGAGAAGCTTCACTCCTGAATCCTGCAGCTTGTTCTTACTCAGCTCCAGCTCTCTCAGATGGGAGGAGTTGGACTTCAGAGCTGAGGCCAGAGAAGCACAGCTGATCTCTGACAACCTGCAGTCCCTCATTCTGAAGGAAGAATAATGATGTGAGTTTAAAAGAAAATGTTCCTGCTTGAAATCGTTCAGTGTTTAATAATCTGTTCAGCGCTGAAAAAGGTTTAGAATAGGAGTGTAACAGTTCTGAACTGAAACTGAAAACCTTGGTTCAAAGGACTTATCTTCCCCGAACCTCGGTTCATCCCCGCCCCTACCCCACACGTGTGTCAGGTTAGTTTCATTTCTGCAAGATGGCTAATAAACCTGAGGTAGCAGATCTCTAGGCCACACTCCGGTCAGCCGTGTGGAGACATTTTTGGTTTCCAGTTGATATTAACCCCAGATTTCCACTGGATACATGTTCGCTGCGTTTTGGCTCGATCAGGTTTTGCTCCGCCATCCGTCAATCTTCACCGGTTGTGGTTTGAGTCCGCCATGGCGCAGTACAGTCGACAGCTGGCGTCGCGTGGCCGAGGAGTTCCCACGATAACCACATGATCACTCACGACTTCAGTTCTAGGTCTGTGTTATAAACACAACAAAGGAAAGTGTTTCCGACTGAAGGATTAGTAGAAGAGCTGGTGTTTGTCTCTTTTTTGAGATTTGTGTGCTGGTGTCAACAAGGAGTGTTTTATTATGAAAAGTAACCGGACGTCATATTGTTGTTTTGGTGATTGTCTTCCTGTCTGCTCGGTGGTCAATTCAGCTGAAAAGTCACACAAGTGACCATCTGTCGGAAATACTACAGGCAGCTGCATTAGAGTGGAAGATTGACAGACCAAACATCACCATTCCCGTGACAAAGGACAATGCCAAAAAAATGTAGACAGCTTTTTGTTTTTGTTATACCTCAAACATTTCTCATTTTTATTTTATTTAGACAGTGGCACAATGACGTGACGTGCAATTTTGATGTCCAAAGCATATTTATGGAGTAAAAATACAATTTTTTTAAATATAAAACACATTAATTCAATCTATGAATCTCTGTTTATCTAATGGTAGGAAAATGTATTGAGGGTTTTACAAAGTTTAAGAGTTACTGACACAATGGTCACAAAATGTCACAAATTTATAGGGTATTATGGGGCACACATTATCAGACAGGAAGTTAGACCATCAGGAAGACCCAAAAGGACCCCAAACAATGGTGAAAGGTTAAAAAGTCTCTCTTAAAATGTGCTTTGTTTACTCTTTTCAGTCACTGGTACACTACATCATAAAATCCTGTGTCATATGGGATAACGCTAAAAAACATGAGAAAACTCATTAACGTTATCGTTATTGTTATCCAGTATGACATTTTTGACTGGTGTCATCAAATAAAATACATTTTTTGCAGATGAGATTTTAAAAATGAGTAAATAACATCCTCAACAAAGGTAAAAACTACATTGATCTGCAGTTTTAACCTATTTACATTTTTCGTCAACTTGAAACCTTATTCGTCACTGAGCCCAATATAGACTGGTCTCAAGTCAAATGTTTATTTTTTGTATTCCTGGATAACTAAGAGATTAATAGAAGTGTTTTAAAAAGATATATATATTGTTTATTTATTGAGGACTGGTCTAAAGAGAAGTGTTATATTTGGTATTTGGTTAAGTTAATATAACTTAAGTAATGTTCATGTTCTTGATATTGCAATGCAACAATCCTTTAATAAAATCCAGACATTTTTTCTGGAAGTTTTCCAAAAGGTTTTCCAGTATGTTTTTAAAAACCGAGGTTTGAACCGAACCGTGAGTCGAAAACCGAAGTTCGAACCGAATCATGGGTTTGATGAACCGTTACACCCCTAGTTTAGAATGTAGACATTTAGAAAATGAAACTCCAAACACCTGAACCCAACAGGATGCAGGTTCAACACTGTCAGATACACAAAGTGAAACAGAGCTCTCATTAATATTAATGACAACGTGCTGCTGCTTCAATAAAGACGTAGTGATGTCACCTCTTAAACTCTGCAGCTCCACCAGAGGCTCCATCTATACAAACTCATGTTGTGCAGCCAAATAAAAACCCACAGAAACTGATTGAACATGTGATTCTACTATTTAAAGCTCCTGTTATTAAGACAGTTGAATTTTGAGTCTCGTTCCAGATGATTTCTTCTCTTCCACAGTTCTCTGCAGTCGGCCATTAACCCACCCGCTGCCCCTTCAGTTCCGAGGAGAGAAACTGAGACTGCTGTTTGGACTCGGTGACTGTTTGTGAGAGTGAGAGCAGCAGCTAGCTGAGCTCTGAGACCACCGAGTGAGAAACAAGATGTCCGCCGCCGAGGGTGCTCCACGTCAGCCTGCCATCAGCCCGCCGCGTCTCCCCTTCAGCTTGGAGGTGACCTACTGGGACTCTGGTGACTTGAGCTCTACTACGGTGATACTCACCTGTTGTTCCTGCACGCTCAAAGTAAACCGGCTTCAACTATATTTGGCCGCCACGCTCCCCAGCTTCCACCAGGCTGCAGCGTGACGTTTGTCTTATTTCTCTTTGTTGTGTTCCTGGTTGCAGCTTGTTTGGGTGTTTGTGGGCCCACAAAGTAATTAAGTATCACTTAAAGCTTCTATAAGAGTTTTTTTGCTGTGTTTAATATTAATGAAGGTCTTTTGTGCTAAAGTTCATTAGCAGTGATCAATAGCAGAGTGAGGTTAACACAACATTTTGTGTTTGAACAAAAGTAAACTGAGAGTGAATAGAAACAAAACAAGGTTAAAGGAACATTGCACCGAATTCATTGGTTTGACTTGTTCAAGTTTCATTTTGAACGTGTATCTGTGTGTGTTGTACGTCAGGCAGTAATTTACAATAATGTGTGTGTGCGCGTGCACGCTTCGCGTGAGGGTCCGGTTCGTCCTGTCTGGACTTATTTTCCTGATAATGACCGCCGTTCCATACATTATCCCGCTTATTACACGGCCACTTGCCAACATGAAAAACGTAGCAACACTTAGTTACTTACTAACAGTGTGTCTTTTTAAAATTGATTTGCTACCATTCATGGTATTTTTCAGCAGAGAAATATAGTTTGCCAAACCGACGACGAAGACGTTGAACAGAACATTCTTTAGAACACAGCTGATCAATCGTACGCTGAAATTCAAGTCCTCTAACCAGTCTTTTAAAACTGACATGGCCCATACCGTGCTCTTTTTTTGTGTTCAGTTCGTGTCAATCCTCTTCTATTTCATCGTCTCTGTCATCCAAAACTTTGTGCCGTTTCGCTTCTTCCTCGCTGCTTTCCTCTCTTTTTTGTTTCTTGACCAGTGATGACAACTCAGCCTTTTGCCAAGACTCGAAATCACTATATTTTCCAAAATTATTAAAGTTAATGTGAAACTCATCCATACTAGTGGCCTACGAGTAAGTTTTTTCTGATATGAAGTAGGCGACAGATCAGCTGACGTCCCTTAGCGACCGAATACGCTGGGGTGATAAGTGACCAGACAACTTGCGGAGCAAAGATTCAAGAGCGCAGAGTGCCACGAAATACGTGAATCAGAGGCAAAAAGACCACTTTCCTTGACACAGTCAAATATACCAAAATAACTGACTGCTGAACGTTGGTGAATGGGGCATTCTACAGCATTAAGAAGAGCTTTGTAATAAAAAATATAATCAGGAGTCAAACTGTTCAGACTGTCAAACTTTAAACTGAGTTGTTGCGATTTGAGCTCAGACAAACCCAGAAAACAAGTGAACTGAAGGAAACTTAAAACTTCTGTTGTGGATTTAAATTTTATAGATCGACACAGAAGCACATTAACTGACCTCAGAGTCTCCAGTCGACAGTTTAGACTCTCCAGTCCAGCAGAGAGAAGCTTCACTGCTGAATCCTTCAGGTAGTTTCCACTCAGGTCCAGCTCTGTCAGATGGGAGGGGTTGGACTTCAGAGCTGAGGCCACGACTTCACAGTGACTCTCTGAGAGATCACAGTAAGTAAATCTGTGATGGCAGATAATAGAATAATTGAATCTGGATGTTTTTATCTTCATGTTTGATTTTAGTTTGTTTTATTCATTCTGTCGTCTTTATATTTATATTTGTGACTGTATGTGTGTACAGAACTTTGCAACTGCTTTTAAAAGTCTGATATCAAGAAAATCAATCAATAAATGAACCTCCCCGAGTGCCCTTGAGCAACATGAACTGCACATTGATGTTCAGGACAAAAGTGTCCAAATGACTGTAATGTAAATGTGTCAGATTTGAGTTGATTTATATTCATGAAGCTTTATGTAAATTTACTGTAGGTTGTAACCGCACTCGTATGTGTTTACCTCAGTTATGTGTTTGTGTGCATTTTGTTCTTTTTCTTTCTTTTTCCTTTTTATTATTGGTGAAATTATGTGAAAGACAAGGTGGCATCACAGCAAGTGGACTAGGGTGCATTTTGCTCTTTGATGCATGTTATTCTGATTTTCACCTCCCATTAAATTAATTCAACATCTTCTACTGCATCAATAGTATAATTAGTACTAAAGATTGAGTTATTATCATTTGATGGGTAATAATTAATCTCAGGTGGAGTTCACCTGGCTGAAGTAAATGTGTTGGAAAGTAGACGACTACATGTCATTTCATCTCTGAGCTTGGTGATGAGAATTGATCCAATAAGCAGGTTTCATACTTGTTCAAGAAAACATGTATTGTGTTGAGGTTTTATATAATGCATATGTGTAAAGTTCCGGCCGACTGTCGAACTGCAGATTGAAGAGGAACAATGCGGATTCTGTCCTGGTCATGGAACAACGGACCAGCTCTTTACTCTTGCAGGGATCCTAGAGGGGGCCTGGGAGTACAATCTCCCAGTCCACATGTGTTTTGTGAATCTGGAGAAGACGTACGACCGGGTTCCCCAGGGATGTTCTGCGGGAGGTGCTGCGGGAGAATGGGGTAAGGGGGTTCCTTCTCAGGGCCATCCAATCCCTATACTCTCAAAGCGAGAGCTGTGTGCGTATACTCGGAAGTAAGTCAGACTTGTTCCAAGTGGGTGTTGGCCTCCGCCAGGGCTGTGCCTTGTCCCCAATCCTGTTTGTGATATACATGGACAGGATTTCGAGGCGCAGTCGTGGTGTCGAGGGGTTACAGGTCGGTGACCTTAAGATCGCATCACTGCTTTTTGCAGATAATGTGGTATTGATGGCACCATCGGCTTTAGATCTGCAACGCTCACTGGATCAGTTCACAGCTGAGTGTGAATCGCCAGGGATGAGGATCAGCACCTCTAAATCTGAGGCCATGGTTCTCAGTAGGAAACCGGTGGATTGTCTACTCCGGGTGGGGAATGAGTCCTTGCCCCAAGTGAAGGAGTTTAAGTACCTCAGGGTTTTGTTCACGAGTGAGGGGATGATGGGGTGTGAGATCGACCGGAGAGTCGGTGCAGCGGGTGCGGTGTTGCACGCGCTTCACCGCATGGTTGTGACAAAAAGGGAGCTGAGCCGGGTGGCTGGCGTCTCCCTCAGAGAGCAGCTCAGCCATCGGGGAGGGACTCGGATTAGAGCCGCTGCCCCTTTGCATGCAAAGGAGCCAGTTGAGGTGGTTCAGGCATCTGACGAGGATGCCACCAGGGTGCCTTCCTAGGGAGGTGTTCCTGGCACATCCAAGTGGGAGGAGACCTAGGGGTGGACACAGGACGAGGTGGAGAGATTACATCTCCCCTCTGGCCCTGGGAGTGCCTGGGGATTCCCCAGTCAGGGTTAGTTGATGTGGCTGGGGAAAGGGAAGTCTGGGGCTCGCTACTGAAGCTGCTGCCCCCGCGACCCGACTACGGATAAGCAGTTGATGATGAATGAATGAATGAATGAATTAATTAATGAATTAATGTGTGTTAAGTGTTTGTCTTTAATACTGATGGCTTCAGCTTTACCAGGATTTTTAATGTTTTGTGAATGTGATTTTTATCACATCTGGACTTACCGAGCCTTTCTACAGTTCCTCACAGCTGGAATCAGTCTCTGTTTTGCCTGTGGAGATGCTCTGTATTTCTGTGTGTCCAACTCATCCAGAACCTCATCTGACATCTGCAGCATGTAGGCCAGAGCTGAGCAGTCAAACACAGAGAGTTTCTTCTGTGTTCTGTTCGCTGACTTCAGGAACTCTTGGATTTCTTGATGGACTGAGTGGTCGTTCATCTCCGTCAGACAGTGGAAGATGTTGATGCTTCTGTCAGGAGAGATATAAGAACTGTTCATCTTCTTCAGGTTGTTGATGGCTCTCTGAATGATTTCTGGACTGTTGTCTGTCTGACCCAGCAGGCCTGCTAAGAGACTCTGGTTAGAAGTCAGAGAGAGGCCATGAAGGAAGCGAATAAACAGGTCCAGGTGACCATTTTTACTTTCGAGTGATTCCTCCATGGCTCTCCTCAAGAACTCATCCAGGGTTGAATCAACACATTCAAAGCAGTCCTCCTCTTCGTCCTCATCTTCATCATCCTCCTCATGTCCTCCCAGGGAGGTCTCCTCTTCGTCCTCTTCATCCTCATCTTCATCCTCATCTTCATCATCCTCCTCATGTCCTCCCAGGAAGTCCTCCAGTACCTCTGTGTTCCTGTTGGTGTAACAGTTGAACATGTAGACTGCAGCCAGAAACTCCTGAACACTCAGATGAACAAAGCAGTAGACTGTTTTCTGGAAGATCACACACTCTCTTCTGAAGATCTCTGTACAAACTCCTGAGTACACCGAGGCCTCTGTGACATTAAGACCACACCGCTCCAGGTCTTCTTGGTAGAACATGATGTTTCCCGTCTCCAGATGTTCAAACGCCAGCCTCCCCAGCTTCAGAAGAATTTCCCTGTCAGCCTCCGTCAGCTCCTGTGGACTCGTCTCACATCCCTCATCATACTTCTGCTTCTTCTTCTTTGTCTGAACCAGCAGGAAGTGTGAGTACATGTCAGTCAGGGTCTTGGGCAGCTCTCCTCTCTGGTCTGTAGTCAACATGTGGTCCAGAACTGTAGCAGTGATCCAGCAGAAGACTGGGATCAGACACATGATGTGGAGGCTCCTGGAGGTCTTGATGTGTGAGATGATTCTGCTGGACAGATCTTCATCACTGAACCTCCTCCTGAAGTACTCCTCCTTCTGGACGTCAGTGAAGCCTCGTACTTCTGTTACCCTGTCCACACATGAAGGAGGGATCTGATTGGCTGCTGCAGGTCGCGAAGTGATCCAGACGAGAGCCGAGGGAAGCAGCTTCCCCTGGATGAGGTTTGTCAGCAGCACGCTGACTGATGACTTCTGTGTGACATCAGACACGACCTCATGGTTGTTGAAATCCAGTGAAAGTCTGCTTTCATCCAGGCCGTCAAAGATGAAGAGAAGTTTACAGACAGCGAGCTTCTCTGCTGTCACCTTCTGTAATGTTGGATGGAAAACATGGAGCAGCCTGAGAAGACTGTACTGCTCATCTCTGATCAGGTTCAGCTCCCTGAACGACAGCAGAACCAGCAGACTGACATCTTGGTTTTCTGAGCCTTCTGCCCAGTCCAGAGTGAACTTCAGCACCGAGAAGGTTTTTCCAACTCCAGCGACGCCGTTGGTCAGAACGACTCTGATGCCTCTCTGTTGGTCAGGTGAGGCTTTAAAGATGTCGCAGCACCTGATTGGAGTTTCACTGAAGGTCTTCTTCTTGGAAACTGTCTCAAGCTGCCTCACCTCATGTTGGGTATTAACCTCTTCACTCTGTCCCTCTGTGATGTAGAGCTCAGTGTAGATCTTGCTAAGGAGGGTTCCACTTCCTGTTCCATCACTTCCTGTTTCATCACTTCCTTCAGTCACACGTTCACATCTCCTCCTCAGACTGATCTTATGTTCATGGAAAACCTCCTGCAGACCAACATTCACTGAAAGAAGAGAAAAAAGTGGGAGACAAAAATTACAATTTGACAATCAGCAGTCAGTGGTTGTTTCATTAAATGAAAAACCATCAGTATAATATGTTTGTTGTTTCCTTGTTGTACTCCTCCTTGAACCGCCACCTTACCGTGGAGGAAGGGCTTGAGTACCTGAATGATGCTCAGAGCTATGTTGTCCAGGGCTTAATGCCCTTGGTAAGGTCTCCCAAGGCAAACAGGTCCTAGGTGACAGGTCAGACTTAGAGCGGTTCCAAAGCCCCCAATGAAGAAAATTAAACCACATCGCCCAGAATGGCGTAAACGGGATCCCACCCTGAATCCAGGCCTGGGGTTGGGGCTTGCAGGTGAGCCCATGGTGGCAGGGTCTTTGCCCACGGGATTCGGCCGGGTGCTGCCCGAACGAGAGACGTCGGCCTGCCCTCCTGTAGGCTCACCATTTGCAAGAGGGTTCAGAAGGGGCTGGTGCTGTGTGATTTGCGTGGCGGTCTTGGGCAGGGGCCCCGACAACCCAATCACCAGACGGTGACTCTGGCCATGGGGACACAGAATGTCACCTCACTGGGGGATAAAGACCCTGAGCTAGTGCAGTAGGTTGAGTGGTACCGGCTAGAGATAGAGAGAGATAGAGAGTTGGGCTCACCTCCACGCACATTCTGGTCTGTGGAACCCAACTCCTTGAGAGAGGCTGGACACTCTTCTACTCTGGAGTTGCCCGCGGAGAGAAGTGGCGAGCTGGTGTGGGCTTGCTCATAGCTCCCCAGCTCAGCCGCCATGTTTTGGGAGTTCTTCCCGGTGAACAAGAGGGTCCCTCACTGTTGTTTCAACTTACGGGCTGAACAGCAATGTAGAGTACATGGACTTCTTGGAGGCCGTGGGAGGGGTACTGGAAAGTGCTCCAACTGGGGACTCTGTCGTTCTCATGGGGGACTTCAACACTCGGGTGGGTAGCGACAGCGTTACCTGGAGGGGTGTGATTTGGAGGAATGGCCTCCCCAATCTGAACCTGAGCGGTGTTCTGTTGCTGGACTTCTGTGCTAGTCACAGTGTGTCCATAACGAACACCATGTTCAAGCGTAAGGGTGTCCATCAGTGCATGTGGCACCAGGACACCCTAGGCTGGAGATCAATGATCAACTTTGGAGTCATGTCATCTGAACTCCGGCCATATGTCTTAGACACTGGGATGAATAGAGGGGCTGAGCTGTCAACTGATCACCAACTGGTGGTGAGTCGGATCCACTGGCAGGGGAGGAAGCTGCACAGACTTGGCAGACCCAAACGGACAGTGAGGGTCTGCTGGGAACCCTTTGTTGGGGAGGTCTTCAACTCCCACCTCCAAGAGAGCTTTGACCAGATCCCGAGAGAGGCTGGGGACATTGAGTCCGAATGGACCATATTCCCCACTCTATTTTTGACGCGGCTGTTAAAAGCTGTTGCCGTAAGGTCTCCGGTGCCTGTCATGGTAGCGATCCCCGAACCCGGTGGTGGAGACCGGAAGTAAGGGATGCTGTCAAGCTGAAGAAACAGTCCCATCGAGTCTGGTTAGCTCGGGTGACTCCTGAGGCAGCTGACGGTCACTGGCAGGCCAAGTGTGTGGCAGCACAGGCGGTCACGGAGGCAAAAGTTCGGTCACAAGTGAGGGAAGGATGGAGTGCCAGATAGACAGGCGGATCGGGGCAGAGGCCACAGTGATGCGGTCGTTGTATCCGTCTGTCACGGTGAATCGATTTACCGGTCAATCTACGTTCCTACACTCACCTATGGTCATGAACTTTGGGTCATGACCGAAAGAATAAGATCCCGGATACAAGCGGCCGAAATGAGTTTCCTCCACAGGGTGGCGGAGCGCTCCCTTAGAGATAGGGTGAGGAGCTCTGTCACCCGGGAGGAGCTCAGAGTAGAGCCGCTGCTCCTCCACATTGAGAGGAGCCAGCTGAGGTGGCTCGAGCATCTGTTTCGGATGCCCCCTAGATGCCTTCCTCGGGAGATGTCCCTGATATGCCCCGCCCGACGGCTGGCCTGGGAACGCCTTGGGATCCTCCCGGAAGAGCTAGAGAAAGTGTCCGGGGAGAGGGACGTCTGGGTGTCCCTGCTCAGACAGCTGCCCCCGCGACCCGGCCCTGGATAAGCGGAAGAAGATAGATGGATGGATGTTGTTCCCTTTTCTTTCTTTCCAACTTAATATCATGGAGAGGTTTGTGTGTCCCTGTGATCCTCGGAGCTCTGTTGTTGGGGGCATTAGCCCCTGGCAGGGTCTCACAAAGCCAATGAGTCCCAGAGGAGGGACCAGACTGAGAGTGATTCCAAGAGAGAAATCAGGGCACCTTTCTGGAGCTAAACCTAGGAGTGGAGGTCACTGGTGAATATCTGGTGGCTGGTCTTTGACTACATGGAGACGCCACCCTGTGGGCTGACTACCAGAAAGGACAGGCCTTGAGGTCGGGTCTGTGCGAGTTTCATGCGAAGGAAGGAAAGTGAACTGATTCCTGGCATCAGACTGGTCCTCAGAACAGGGAATGTCTCCTCTCATGGGGGAAGGAACAGGTGCTGGTGCTGGAGGTGGGGCAGTACCAACTAGTTTAGTTAACATTAGACTGAAAACTCTCCCGTTCAGACTGAAAACTCTCCTGTTCAGATGGCCCTGCGGGAAAAACCAGCATAGACCGGCACCAAAACGTAATGGTAAAATTCCTGACGGCGAAGGTTACCGTTTAAGTTTAAATTACCATGGTGACCGCCTCGGTCGATAACCACGGAGTGGAAAACTCTCAAGATACAAGCTACACCTCCCTATGCATGCGCAGCGTGCAGCATGCAGCGTACAGCGTACAGCGTGCAACGTGCACTTGTTATGTAGTGAAGAAGACATGGCAGAGGGAGGACGTGATAGTAGCGGTCCTCAAGGCATTTTTCCACCTTCAAAGAGAACCAAAACTGAAGTCTGGGAGTACAGGGACAGCTGGTCGAGGATGGCAGCCCTGTCTGTAGGAGCAGCAAGAAGAAAGTTGTTGTGAGGGGCGGCAACACATCCAATTTACGCGACCATCACCCTCAACTGTTCATCGAATGCAAGGTAAGCTAACCTTAAGCTCGGGTGCATGATGTTTATGTATGTTGAGTTTTCTCTGTCTAATTTGCTGTTGTCACTAATGTAAACTGACCAGATAGTGGTAACTGAACGAAGTTGATCCATGATTTGGCACGTTATCTGAACTGCTTATTAATTGTAGAATTCATTTTTTTAAAATTTGACCTAATACTCCCCCAGATGTTAATGTAGAGCTGCAGTGAGGAGGATTTGACACAAACACGTACTGGGTGGACTGAGTTAGTGAGCGCAAACTGACTGAGATAACTGACTTTCATCTAACCCTTATTTTCAGTCACTTTGGATACAAACGTCAGCTAAATGAACAAATTGTAATGAAGCAGGCTACATTTTTAAGCTGTTTAATTTGCTGAAACTGGGCAGCTAATTAGCAATCTGCTGTAGCCAGGGTGGGAATTTCCCATCCCCACACTTTGGCCTTGATGACCTGTGGGAGAAAAAATCATTATAGGGCCAAGGTGGCCTTAGTGCTCCTGGCCCTGTCCAAGTTCCATGTAAAAAGCGCCAGTGCAGCGTAGTGGGCTTGCCTTGAACTACAGCTTCCCGAGTGCACAGTAGTCACTCACAGTAACTTCAATGAGTTTGGTTTGCACAGGTAGAATCTGATCATCACATCAGTGATCTCACATGAAAGCCTGAGCCTCTCAAACAGCAGCAGCCTCACAGAACGGAAGAATGACACTTACAGCACAGGTACGCAAACAAGCTAAGCCGGTTTTTATATGATACGTAACTGACTTCTGTGGTAGGATTTAGTTTTGGTAAAGTTGGAAATATATTCACAGATTCGAACTTACTGGATCAATAACTCGTAAGCAAAATATTGTTAAAACACAAACGATGTCTCTTTCCTACCGTTGTAAGGTAGACAACGAGCAACAACTGTATTTACATCTAAACGAGCTCCTCCGGGCTGGTCTCTATGGTCAGCCATCTGTGAGAAGAGAGTGCAGGGACATCTACAAAGTGCACCAAAAAGAGATACTACAAAAAATATTTCATAACTTCACTATTATTCAGTGTAGTGTCACCAAAATGACCTAGCCCTATTTTTAAAAAAAAACTTTTCTAATGTAACATCAACTTGATATTGGTATTAAAAAAGTTTTAATACATAATCCATGTCTTATTTTAAATGAGGGTGTTATGCTATCAATCTGAAAGGTAAAACCATCGAATTTTACTCAATGGCCTTTGTGCCCCGTCATGTGGCCTTGGTGCCCCCCCCTAAAAAAAAAAAAGCTAAAATGATGAAATTCCAACCCTGACTGTAGCCTGAAAATAGATGTTAGCAGTGCACTTTCCCTCACTGGATGTTTGTTTGGTCTCTTGTTCAACAAGTGGATCTGCAGGACGAGGTGTGTTTGTAAGTTAGAGGAGGAGGAGATGTTAGCAGGAAAGCTAATGTGGACTGTTGTTTAAAGTGCTGTTTTGTCTCAAGCTGCTGTCTGACACTTCTCCATCTCCATCTGTGCATAAAGAGAACAAACTGCTTTCTGATTGATTAATGTGTGACAGAACAAATGTATTAAAACAACAAGTAGTGTGTTCAGACATGAAGACATCAGCAGACAGATATATAGTCTTACTTTGTACAGTGCGGGTCAGACTGGCTGTCTGCAGTCCAGCTCTTGCTCTGAATCTTACCTTCACACTGGGGACAGGAGGAGTGTCCTGGTGAAGCAGACTGGTCCCAGTATGATGTGATGCACTGTCTGCAGAACCAGTGTCCACAGCTGGTAGAGACTGGATCCTTCAGGACGTCCTGACAGGAAACACAGCAGGACGGCTGCTCCTCCACAGAAACATGCCTCCTCTTCTTCTCTCTGTGAAGACATTTCTTTACATCTAACACCATTTGTTGATTGTTTCTAAAAATATCCAGATTTGGTCGACACTGTTGAGAAGCTCAGATCAGCTGACAGAGGACAGTAAAACACAGTATGATAATCCTTCCTGTGGTTTGGTGCTGAATACTGAACATATAAGAAGTAGTTAATGTTTATGTGATGAGCTTGATGGGAAGAAGGTCTCATGAGACAGATCCCGTGCGACTTACGCAGTAATGTTTCTGGGCCGCAGGTTTATTTTCATCTTAGACACAAACATTTGATGAAAATTACCACCCACCCTACCATATACGGCCATGGTGGCACACTGCAAAATCGCCGGTCAAAGTGTTCGGTGAAAATATTCCCTCCATGCACAATTTTAATTTTTTTTACAAGTGAGGACGAGTCTATTGCAGCTACAGCCCCACTTATCCATCGCCATAATGATAGCGCTCCGCGGTAATGGAGGCTTGAACTTCTTAACAGCCTGCGAAGTTCTCAAACAGAGATTTCAGTGAAATCTATCACGAGTGGGCTAAACTGGCAAAGGTAGCCTGCATGATCCCCATCTCCAGTGTGCAGAACTGCATCAAAACAGCGCCACAGCGAAGTCGTCTGGGGGAGAACAAGGTGACAGACTGATGCGCATTGCAAGTTGCGGAGAGACACTGCACACTTTCGATTTTAACTCAGGTGCTGCACACTTCGCTGCAGCAAAAAAGCATAAGTAAAAAAAAGAAAAAAAGCCTGAAACATGTCAAGGGATTTTGTTTGTAAAGAGTTTTTATTGCATATATATTTCAAAAGCATATAGCGAACACACTTTTTTTTTTTTTTAATTTCAAGTTGGCAGCACACCATGTTATTAAAATGGTATGAAGCAGTCCAGATGTGTTTTTTCTTTGCAAATTGTTTTACTTGAGAACAGGCCTTCAGATTCTAATGTGCATGTTAAAAGAGCGCATTGTGCAATATTTATTTTAGAAGTTACGCACGTGAGTCAATTGATGGCACTCATTTTATTTGATACAGCCTATACTTTTAAATTAAAAGGATTATAAATTGACATGCTTTGATATAATTCTTATATATCCTGCATATCATTTATGATTTTAAGCTCAATAAATTCGGATAAGTATTTGACCGGAATTTCAACATTTATCCGGTAAATTGAAAACCTGCCTGTCACATTGTCCGGTGCCAATTTTTTCCAGCGGAAACCCTGCTCAGAACATGTACAGAAAGCAACAAAACGAAACATATTCGAACAACAACAGTCTCATGAGTACTTGAGAATTCAGTCCCATGAGTCTTTGCACCATCAGCGCTCACTGTCCGCCATCGGTACCCCTCCACAGTCACTACATTTGTAATCATATGAGAACGTTCCAGATGGTGCTTTTGTTTCCCATCTGTTTCCTGAATATATCTGTAAGTGTGTGAATGTGTAAATGAGAGGCTTATAGCCAGTAGGCGATTTGAGGGGGGATGTCGTCCCCCTTGTTAGCAAAATGACCAAAAAGCATTCCCCTTGTTAGCCCGCTAGCAGCAGATAGTGTGTTACAAATCACAAGTGGTCACAATCAGCTCCGGCACACAGTGAAGTCAAGTCGGGCACGGCTTTGTGATCCAGCTGATTGGTTTCTGTTTGACGAAAGCTGCAACAATCTGCACAGAGCAGATCGCACCAACAGGGAGTCAGAGACACAGGAAAGGCATAGAGCATCCGGTCAATTTTCAAAATAAAACGCCCTGTACAGATTCCCGATTGTATAAAAACTAAAAAATGACCAGATAAACTAAAGTTTGCTATTTATGTTTTGAAAAACAAAATGTTACTTTTTGTTAGCATTTCTAAGTGCATCTGTTCAGAACATGGTAGCTATGTTATGTTGGCAGTTGTCATTTTTGTGCTGGTTTATAGTTTAACCATTAGTGAGGTAGCTGTTACATTTGCTGTTTAATCCCCCGTTGAAACTCACTCTGCTGGCCAAACTTTGTCATTACACGGATTTTTAATTTCCCCAAGCATGTTTTTCTTCATTATTCTTTTTAAATATAAGGTTTTAAAACCTTATAAATTAGCCGGTAAATCGATAATGCCAAATACTGATAAGTCGGTTTGGCTCTGCTGTTTTGCACAATGTTCATTGTGTGTCATCCAAGGAATTTAGACCGTAAAAAATCCCAAGGGATCATGTTGGTCATGTAACTTAAAATAACCCAGTTTATACACCCAGTGTATTGTGAGAAACATAAGAATACCCTGGCTGAATAAACTCAGTCCACTCCATACAATTTAAAGGTGTATTTACTCATTACTTTAATACAGTTATAAAAAGGCAAAGTGTAGGAGGGAGAGAAGGAAGATAACTGGATAAAATCGTCCTGGCAGCCTTAATTTGACTCAACAGCGTCACCTGCTGTTGTGGAGTGTGAATTACAGGACATTTGTTAAAAAGTTTACTGGCATTTGTGTGCAAATCTGCAAGGTGGAAAGATTTTAGTTTGAACTTCAAGGATATTTTTTGTAATTGAAGAAATATGTTTCTTTGGATTTGTAAAACACGCTGTATTTGTTTCTGAAGCAGGATGTATCTGTTTGATAGGTATGTTTGTTATTTGCAAAACAAAATGCATTAGTTTGTGAATGATGTTTTGTAACTGCAAACCACACTGAGTTAGTTTGCGAATCATTGGGCGTAAGACATGTTTTGTGTGTTTGTGAGGTTTTGGCGTGTTTTTAACTCCATACTGTTTTCTTCATAAATACTGACAATCAATGAAGTCAAGCTAAAAACTAGCTCATCAATATGCTCTTACTTTGAGTCTGATGGTCCAGGTTCAGTACTGAAGTTTAGAGGAGGATCTTTGGACCAGTCACTCTTCATAGACAGACAGCTGGATACTGGAGACTCTGCTCTCTGTCTGCTGGACTGAACTCTGCAAACACCAACATGTTTGTATTTATATCACATGAATCTTTGAGAAATTCTCAGATGAAAAAGTAATTTAAGAAGCTCTAAACACACAAACTACTGCTACTGTTGATAAAAAGGAGCTTTCAAAGTTTCTCGTTGTCCTCTTAGATCAGATTACAGCTTTTTAGGAGACTGACAGCTGCCACAGATAGTCAGAGGAACATGAGCCGTGAAAAGTCTGTTAGATTTAGGAAGAAAATACATTTGATGAATTTTGAATATAAAAATACAGAATCAACGAAACAAAGCATGGCAGTGAGAGAAGGAACAGAAAACATAAATGAGTTAGTATCAGCTGTCTTACTTTGAGTCTGATGGTCCAGGTTCAGTACTGAAGGCAAGAGGAGGTTCTTTGGACCGGTCACTGTTCATAGACAGACAGCTGGATCCTGGAGACTCTGCTCTGTCCTCCTCCTCCTTCACACAATCACTCATCTTCTGCTCTGAAGTCAGTCTGAGAAGTTAAACACAAGAATCAGGAGACATGCTTGTTCAAGAGTCACACAAGACGGAGAGAGCAGGAAGTAACACACACTCTCTCTCCCCTTCACACACACATTATACAGTATATTAACAGCAGCCAGAAGTCCACCTGCTCAGGTTTCTTCACACCTGTGCTTGTTTTCTTGGGTTACTGCAGGTTTAAAGAGTTTTATTCAGCCAATCAGGACTTTGTGTCCACAGATGAATCAAACTGTTGACTTCACTCCAACATTTCTTTCCTCCACAGTCCACAGGGAGAAAACTGACTCACAGTAAGTAAAGTCACAGTAAATAATCACAGTGTGTTTTTAACACTCACCCTGCCTCAGACTGCAGCTGTTCTCCTTCTGCTCCGTCCTCTGAAAATAGAGTCTGACTGAACACTTTCACTTCCAGGGTTCCTCCCTGTACTCACGTACCTGTTGGTACAGGTCAGGTGAGTTAATCTGTATGTGTGTGTGTGTGTGTGTGTGTGTGTTTGACAGTCTGATAGCAGTCACACCCTCGTGACCTTCAATCTACAGCTTTCTGAAGGAAAAACAACACACCTCAGTTAGGAATTTGTTTTTTTTTATAAATGTACAATACATAGAGATGTGTTACTACCATACAACATCTGGGCCTGTGGCTGACTAACATTTTAATATCAATCAATGATCCAAACAGGTCAAACTCTTGCGTTCCTGAGTGAAAACAAAGACAATTTCTTTTATAAGAGATTAAATCTAAAGGGCAAAAGACTAACTAAACCACCACAGCCACACAAACACTATTAAAATGAAATAACTAACTCTATATTGATATTAAAAAAAACATCACTTCAACCAATGCTAACTAATGAATAATGGCTCATTAGATCCATCAACATTGTTCTTAATGACATACACCATCTACCCCCCACTGTGTTCTGACCCTCAGGGAAGTTGATTAAGGTAAATTACCATTTTTTCTCAGCGACTGCATCTCTTCATCCATGGCATTAGGTCAGGTGAGGTTACAGCGTCTGTGAATGTCAGAGCTAAGTTACACATTACTCTGTAACAGTAATCAATGTTAGTGAGTACCTGGTTATCTCTCTCATCACCTGACACAAATTCACTCCAATAACCAGCTTCTTCTTCACTCTAGAGGGGGATCGCTTACGCTCACGGTCCGTCTCATCTGGTCCTGTTCTGTTGTTCACTTCAGACATAGTTGCTGCCGACTGGCCCAAAGCATGTCTTGGACTCACATGAGTATTTAGCCTGACCTTGGAAAAAAAAAAAAAGACAAACCCCTCATTCAGACACGGGATAAAT
>CAEMYA010001345.1:0-10817 GCA_903131615.1 Diplodus sargus
AGTCTAAAACAAGAAGACTCTGCAGTTTATTATTGTGCACGAGAGCCACAGTGACACAGCAGACAACAGAGCTGTACAAAAACTGAACAACACTGATCTCTGTATGAGAAGCACTGAAGCATGTCAGGACTTTGAAAACAAATAATGTCCCTTTGAATGAGGCCAGTTAACAATGAAATACATTTCATCTGGTCTGTCTGCTCTACCCAAGAAATTAAATGAGTAATAATGTTTTCCTTTTTCAGATTTGGACTCTCAATTGAACATCAAATGAACAAATGATGCAAAGAGATGCAAATGATGTTAGATCACTCATTGTATGTCAATGTATCAACCATAAATTATTTTAATTTAGTTTGAAAAGAGAAAAACAGGTTGAAAAAGATTTGATCAGTGTATCTTGATCCAAAACATAAACTAAAATCTGTTCAAAACACCTGTTAATTGTGTGACGGTATAAGACAATCAAGCAATATTCATAAAAGTGATGCTGCTGATCAGAATTAAACTTCAGATTACTTTTATTTTGGAAAATATTCTAATGTGCTGCCAACTTTTCTCAAAGTGACTGACAAGAATTAAAGCACTGACAACAAGATTGGTTTTTATTTCATTAACTTTAATAAAACCTGTATGTTAATGTGTCAGATGTCTGAACTAAGAATAACGTTTATGTGTTTATGGAATACATTTGGTTGGAGTCGATGCAAAACTCAGATGTCTTCCTCCTCTACTTATCTGACTGCAGAGAGGATGACAGAGAACAGTGGACACACAGTTTAACATGATGGACTATAGGACAGGACTGCTGCTGTTAACTGTCTGCTGGGCAGGTGAACATCTACACTGATTTTTATTTCAAATTTTCATTGTTGTTGGGAACAAAACTCATTAAATGTGTATCTTTTTTGCCTTGACAGGTGTTGATGGTCAGACTCTGACAGAATCTGAAACAGTGGTTAAAAGGCCTGGAGAATCTCACAGATTGACCTGTACAGCCTCTGGATTCACATTCAGTGACTACCATATGAGCTGGATCAGACAGGCTCCTGGAAAAGGACTGGAGTGGATTGCCTGGGTTGAACATGATAATGACAGGAAATTCTACTCTGAGTCAGTCAAAGGGCAGTTTACTGGCTCCAGAGACAACAGCAGACAGCAGGTGTATCTGCAGATGAACAGTCTGAAGACTGAAGATTCTGCTGTTTATTATTGTGCTCGACAGACACAGTGACTGGAGTTGTTGAGCAGCTGTACAAAAACCTACAGAACTCATCTTTACTGGGCTGAAGGAGCTAAAGCATGAAGTATTTCATATAATACATAATCATTTGATTTTAAATCTGTTCCTGAGAAACACTGATAGTTAACGTTAAGTGAAATAAAACACAGTAAGAATATTTGTTGATACAAGTCCCAAAGACAGCACTGAAATAAAACTACTACAACATTTAGAGAGAATAATGTCTCTGCATTTTGTGGAATCTAAATGGAAGATGAAAAATAATGTTGCAGTTTCTTTCATAAAATCACTAGAGGGCAGTCAATGACAAGTTTGTCTCTCTGTTACTTAAAGGAGACTCTGTGTTCTCATTAATATTAACTGACTGACTCTCAACACTCAGAAGTAGTTTTTGCAATTTGTCTCACAGGTTTCAGTTCCTGAGCAGCTGTTTTCCTCTCGAGGCTCCAAGTTTCTCTGTATGTCTTCAAACATCTGCTGACACTGAAATGAGTAAAAACCTTTCATGCCAACCAGCAGCATCAGACAGAAGTTTTCATTCTGTTTACATGATGCTGTCTGCTGTCACTTTGCTGCAAATACAGGAAGAACACTAAGTGATCAAATGCTGCAATAACAACAAGCTGTTGTTACATTTGAAGTTAATCTTAAATGTGATGTAGGAGGTGCTGACAGTAAATACATTCTCTCAGGAAAACAGCTCACATCATATTTAAAGTGTTGTAATGATTAGAAAACATGCTGAACACACTGTAAACATGGCTTATAGAGAGCAACATTCTTGGTGGTTTCTCCTTTTGTTTCCATGACACATCATCATTAATATTGTAATGCAGATTTTAAAGAACATGTTGTACAGTATCTATGGTTCATGTAATATTCACAGTAAGAATAGTTGTGATAATCATTTGCAGTTGTTTCATTTCTGTAAAAACAGGGACATTTTCAAAATGTTCCAGTTGAGTTTTTAATGAAATGAAAATATCATGTGTAAAGCAGAGGTGATTTCCAGGTATGTTTTCACTCTGCAGATATAATAACAGTCAACAGACTCTTCTATTGGCTCCAGTCAGACCAACATTGATGCTTCATATGTTTGATTCTATGCAAACTCAGTGAGCTTCCTTGTTACTCAGCTATAAAAACTTCCCATCAGGCTGTCAGTGGAGTTCACAGCACGTCAGTTTCAACATCAACCATGTTTTCTGTAGCTCTGCTGCTGCTGTTGGCAGCTGGATGTGAGTCTCTCTGGATTTGTCAAAGTCAACAGTTCTTCTTTTGCAGTTCAACTTGATGATTTGTTACAAAATATTTTGTTTTTTAACAGGTGTGAAGTGTGAACAGTTGACACAGCCAGCCTCTGTGACTGTGCAGCCAGGTCAACGTCTGACCATCACCTGTCAGGTCTCTTATTCTGTTGGCAGCTACTGGACAGCTTGGATCAGACAGCCTGCAGGGAAAGGACTGGAGTGGATTGGAATGGGAGCTGGATCCACCACATACTACAAAGATTCATTAAAGAACAAGTTCAGTATCAATTTAGACTCTTCCAGCAACACAGTGACACTAAATGGACAGAATGTGCAGTCTGAAGACACTGCTGTGTATTACTGTGCCAGAGAGCCACAATAACACAAACCATCAGTAGACCTGAACAAAAACCCCTCAGTGCCTGAACACTTGTGACATGAAACCACCAGAGGAGGAGCCCTCAGACCACTAATGATGTCAACACCTGCTCACTAGTACAGAGAGGAAGAGACACATTAAACAAAGTACAAGGAACATGCTGGAGTATGAAAATACTCAAAAATGATCTTATTGAATGGAAACATTTTCCAAAAAGTGTCTTTTCTCTGTCTGACTCACAATATGTAAGTTAAATACTGACCAATTTATTCCAGGTCACAAGTGCATTTTGAAAAAGCTCTTTATCTGAACAAACATGAAACTTAATATTGCTTTGTGTTTGTGTTGCTTGTCTTTACTCTGACATCCTTAAAAAGGTATGTCTCATAAACAATTTTCCAGCAAATCAACATAACAACACAAACAACAACATTTGTCATAAATTCTTGTTTTTCCTATTAAAATATGATACAAAAAACTCACTTCAGTGGTATTGTAAAAGTCTTGACATGATGCACAGTGAGGCCATGGGGTTTTTTGATGAGGGACAATCAACTAAAATTATGTGTTTGTCATAGCTGCACAAAAACTACTAGTCATGCAACAGTTTCTCTTGAAGGAATGAATTATGTACAATAGATATTCATTCACCAGTTTCACCAAACAGTAACTGAGATCCAAGTCAAATCCAGTTTCTCTCTGTGAGGAGGAGTCAATGCAAAACTCAGATGTCTTCCTCCTCTACTTATCTGACTGCAGAGAGGATGACAGAGAACAGTGGACACACAGTTTAACATGATGGACTATAGGACAGGACTGCTGATGTTAACTGTCTGCTGGGCAGGTGAAGATCAACAGCAATCTTCATTTTAGATAACTTTCATTTGTACTGCCAAGCCAATGACACGCATATATTGTTTTGTCTCAGCAGGTGTTGATGGTCAGACTCTGACAGAATCTGAACCAGTGGTTAAAAGGCCTGGAGAATCTCACAGATTGACCTGTACAGCCTCTGGATTCACATTCAACAGCTACAATATGCACTGGATCAGACAGGCTCCTGGAAAAGGACTGGAGTGGATCACTATTACCAGCTATGACAGTAGCTACGTCCACTACTCTGAGTCAGTCAAAGGCCGGTTTACCATCTCCAGAGACAACAGCAGACAGCAGGTGTATCTGCAGATGAACATTCTGAAGACTGAAGATTCTGCTGTTTATTATTGTGCTCGAGAGACACAGTGACTGGATTTGGTTGAGCAGCTGTACAAAAACCTACAGAACTCATCTTTACTGGACTGGAAGATCTTGAAAAAAAAAATTTCAGTTCTGTTTTTTCTTTTTTTTTTTCTTTCAATAAAATCATGAAAACTATTGATGGTTAAGTTAAGATCAACCAGTAACAAAAACCATTAGAACAAATAACTAAAATATCTTGTAATGATCAGTTCTTCACATAACAGGCAATGAATGCAAGCAATCTGCTGAATTCATGGCCAGGAATTGGGAGGAGCCGGCCTTTAAACTTTTGGCTTCAATAAAGCAGCCAATCAGCTCCATGGGGCACCCTACAATCAGACACACCTGCAACCAATCACACACATACTCCCACTCACAGAGGTAAAAGAGGGATGTTAAAGACAAACAGAAATATGTGACCCCTAGAGTCGTAACAACCACTGATGTATGACTTGCTTTAAAGTTACATTTAGAGAGAAATGTAACTTAATTAGATGTGGAGAGAATATCGACATTTTTTTTCTCAATCAAACAGACAAGAAGTGTATCTTTATCTGAATACAAAGGAAAGCAGAGTCATATGATTAATTAATGAAACAATTCTTTGTCTGTTTCATAACATAGCAGAAGTACTACACAGTATATCATTTAATAAGACAGTATTACATATTTACATACTGTAGTATAATACAGTATACGATTGATCTCACTTCACACCTCCTCTGCAGTGTTCTGCCCCATTGTGGCCTCAATCTTCAACCTGCAGTTTTTTTTTTACCTCTCAGTTTCCCTTCTGGCTCATTTAAATTCTGACATCCAACAATTATGCATATTATTATGCAAAGAGTCTGAAATGTAACAATTTGTAAACAAGCTAAATTCATATGTCAGATGCATTAATCTAATTAATTTGGCTTGAGTAAAAACTCTCAATGAACAGCAGTAGGTAAACAAGTCAAATTCAGTTCTCTACTCCTTGTGAGGAGGAGACAATGCAAAACTCAGATGTCTTCCTCCTCTACTTATCTGACTGCAGAGAGGATGACAAAGAACAGTGGACACACAGTTTAACATGATGGACTATAGGACAGGACTGCTGCTGTTAACTGTCTGCTGGGCAGGTGAACACCTACAGTGACTTTAATTTAGCATATTTTCATTTTTGTGGGGAACATGACTCATTGTGTACCTTTCTTGGTTTGACAGGTGTTGATAGTCAGACTCTGACAGAATCTGAACCAGTAGTTAAAAGGCCTGGAGAATCTCACAGATTGACCTGTACAGCCTCTGGATTCACATTCAGCAGCTACGCTATGAACTGGGTCGGACAGGCTCCTGGAAAAGGACTGGAGTGGATCGCATATATCAACTATGACAGTAGCTACCTCTACTATTCTGAGTCAGTCAAAGGCCGGTTTACCATCTCCAGAGACAACAGCAGACAGCAGGTGTATCTGCAGATGAACAGTCTGAAGAATGAAGATTCTGCTGTTTATTATTGTGCTCGAGAGACACAGTGACTGGAGTTGTTGAGCAGCTATACAAAAACCTTAAGCATTCATCTTTACTGGGCTGAAGGAGCCAAAGCATGAAGTATTTAAGATAATAATTAATTACATTAGAATTTTTAATCTGTTCCTGAGAAACATTGACAGTCAACATCAAATGAAATAAAACATGATAAGAATATTTGTTGATAAAATGCTGGCGCTATCTATGGTTCATGTAATATTCACAGTAAGAATAGTTGTGATAATCATTTACAGTTGTTTCATTTCTACACAGACTGGGACATTTTCAAACTGTTCCAGTTGAGTGTGTAATGAAATGAAAATATCTACTGCAGATATAATAACAGTCAACAGACTCTTCTATTGGCTCCAGTCAGACCAACATTGATGCTTCATATGTTTGATTCTATGCAAACTCAGTGAGCTTCCTTGTTACTCAGCTATAAAAACTTCCCATCAGGCTGTCAGTGGAGTTCACAGCACGTCAGTTTCAACATCAACCATGTTTTCTGTAGCTCTGCTGCTGCTGTTGGCAGCTGGATGTGAGTCTCTCTGGATTTGTCAAAGTCAACAATTCTTCTATTGCAGTTCAACTTGATGATTGGTTACAAAGCATTTTGTTTTTTTAACAGGTGTGAAGTGGGAACAGTTGACACAGCCAGCCTCTGTGACTGTGCAGCCAGGTCAACGTCTGACCATCACCTGTCAGGTCTCTTATTCTCTTGGCTACTCGACAGCTTGGATCAGACATCCTGCAGGGAAAGGACTGGAGTGGATTGGGATGAACAAGTTCAGTATCAGCTCAGACTCTTCCAGCAACACAGTGACTCTAAATGGACAGAATGTGCAGTCTGAAGACACTGCTGTGTATTACTGTGCCAGACAGCCACAACGAGAGACAATAACAGGAGAGTCATACAAAATCTATTTCCTCTATTTACCACCACTGGAAACATTCACTTGTCTCAGTATCACATTTTGTGACTGACAGTCATGAAAGTTCAGAGTTGTGACTAAATATTGAATTCTTATTTTATCTGAACTGAAATGTAAAATATTCAATTCAATTGCCAATTTGTCACACAAAAAGTCATGAAGAGAATCTTGTTTGGCCGTCCAAGATCTCCCAACAAACCCAAGAACAAAAGAGTAAAAGTCCTGTTTAAAGAGGATTCAAGTTTTGTTGATTGACTTTTCTGCCCCATATTACAGATCTTATAACAATATCTCAATACTTGTCTAACCTGTAATTTAGATCTAAATTAGATCACAAAGATAGTAATAAATCAAATTGTATGTGCTTTTAAGTCTTAGGTACATATAAACTAATTTCATGATGAAAAAAGAGAGTAAATGCAGCAGTATATTTTACTGAATCAAGTTTTATATCAGTTGTATTGTTTTATATCAGATATTACAGTATCACCCATTTCTCTCATTGTTTGTCCATTCATTCATAAACATGAACAACATCTAACTTTTTGTCTGTTTTGGACAAATTCCAGTCAGATAATCAGCAAAACTCAGTCCAGATTAAAACTTCAAGCATTTATCTAAGAAAAAGGGGTTTGTTGGTTTAGTTTGTTGAGAAATCATTTCCTGGTCTGCATTGAGAAAGTCAAAAATAAATAGCAGTAGAGAATTAATACCTTTATTGGATTAAAACACTTTGGATTGTAAAATCTTGTACATGGTCTCTAAAGGAAAAACTGTGAATCATGACTCTACATATAGAATGTTTCATGTTGGTTGATTCATGGCCTAAAAAGACCATACTGAATAAAGTTAAAACAGAGTAAAAAATGTGATCAATTAGAGTAAAATATTACTTGACAACACAAAAGAAAAGGTCCCACCTTCCAAACAAAACACACAAACACTCGTATAGGAGGAGTCAATGCAAAACTCAGATGTCTTCCACCTCTACTTATCTGACTGCAGAGAGGATGAGAGAGAACAGTGGACACACAGTTTAACATGATGGACTATAGGACAGGACTGCTGCTGTTAACTGTCTGCTGGGCAGGTGAATATCTACATTGATCTTAATTTTAAACTTAATTTTTACTTTGATTTGTGCTGCCAAGGCAATGACACAAATGTGTTTTTTAATCTCAACAGGTGTTGATGGTCAGACTCTGACAGAATCTGAACCAGTGGTTAAAAGGCCTGGAGAATCTCACAGATTGACCTGTACAGCCTCTGGATTGTCAATTAGTGGCAACACAATGCACTGGATCAGACAGGCTCCTGGAAAAGGACTGGAGTGGGTTTCTGCTATCAGCAGTGGTGGTGGCAGCACTTACTACTCTGAGTCAGTCAAAGGCCGGTTTACCATCTCCAGAGACACCAGCAGACAGCAGGTGTATCTGCAGATGAGCAGTCTGAAGACTGAAGATTCTGCTGTTTATTATTGTGCTCGAGAGCCACAGTGACTGGAGTTGGTTGAGCAGCTGTACAAAAACCTACAATACTCATGTGAACTGGACCGGTACAGCCCAATCATGACATGTATCAATCTTTAAAAATGGGCTCCTGACAAATATTATGAATAAACATTAAACAAATAAAAAAATAAACAATAAAGATAACTTCAGGTTAGGCAGGCTAAAGACAGCACAACAACGCATTTGGCCAAACTACTTCAAATACTCATTATTTCTCTAATTTCAGACACAATAATATCAGTAGATTATGAAGAATCTAAAGTGAGGTTTGATGATAGTTTCCTGACTAAAACCACCAGAGGACAGTCACTGTCAGGCTTCTCTCTCCTATGTTATGTGAAGGAGACTGTCAGGTCTGACGTCCTCGCTGATCTTAACTGACTGTTGATGCGCTGATATAGTTTTTTTTTTTTTTTTGCATTTTGTCAAACATCAGGATGTCAGTGGAGTTCGCAGCAGGTCAGCTTTGTTTCATGAACCAGAGGAGGAGCCTAAACCCCTAATGATCACACAAAATAATGAATGTTCATTTCACAAACTTTTAATTAGTGTTCTGACAAAATTGACACACATCAGTTTAATACAATAGTGGATGTCTGTCTACAAATACATGTTAGTTAAACGGTGAAAATGAGGGTGATTTTCTTTAAAAGCTCTGTATAGCATTTGTTTTAATAGCTTCTAGTTTGGCAATTTTTTCCAAATACGTTTTTAAGTTTATAGAACATGAAAGATTTTACACCATTATGATTTCAGACAATCAAAATGGAAAACGACTGAAATTACAGCAAAATATCTTTGTTCAGATTCAGTGCAGTCACACCCTCTCTTCCTGTGAGTTAAGAAAGAGACCTTCAGTTTGATTTATTACTGAACATGGTTGTTGCATTAAATACAAACCACACCACAAACCTGTACAATAACCAGCAGCCTCTGTTCAGATGTTTCCTCAAAATAATCCACCACAGTGTTTACACCAAAAGACACATCAATTAATACAGTCAGGTCAACAATGTCATATGATTTTTGAAATGTCTTGATTATATTTAAGTCATACATATACACATATCTGATGTGCTATTATATCCAGCATAGACTGACAATCATTGCCATAGAACAGGGTTAGATGTTATAGTCAAATTAAAAAGGTTCCCTGTACATGAGCCACTCCCTCCTCATGATGTCCTGTTGCTCTCTCTCTGCCCTGTGAGTTCTCCTGCTTCTTGCTGTTTTATCTTTTATCACACAACATGGACTGATGGTCAGTCAGTGATAGCAGAAAACTTCCTAGATGTAAAAGCCTGTGGAGACTCTCAGTCTGTCCTGCAGGGGATCTGGCTTCATATTCAGCTGCTGCAGCAGGTGTATCTGCAGATGGACAGTCTGAAGACTGAATATTCTGCTGTTTATTATTCAAAACTTAACTGTCTGTTTTTCACAATTACAGACACAGATTTTAATCCAAGAAAATCAACACAATCAGAGAATCATCATATCAATGAAAGTGCTTGATTTAGAAAAGATCTATTATATTTCTGGTGTTTTTACATACTGTATGTACTTAAATATTCTCTTTATGTCAGCGTGTTTCCATCTGACTTGTTAAAGTTTTGTAAAGAATAAAAAAACTGAATCATTAAGGTAATTACGATCATTAAAATCATACGAACATTGATTTACATATGTGTCAAATAAATGTTCACATTACAACTCCAAGCTGTGACTCCTTGTAACAGGACAGTTGATGCTCCTTTTATATCCTGTCAGTGTCCTTCTCTATGCAAAGTGAACTTCCTCACAGTCTGCTATAAAGACTTGATATCATGCTGTCAGCTGCAGCAGAAGAAGAGAAGCTCCCATCAGATCACCTTCAATACCAACCATGTTCTCTGTGGCTCTGCTGCTGCTGCTGGCTGCTGGATACTGTGAGGAGCTTTCAGTGGATTCACACTAATAAACACATTAGAAACACTGAATAGTCAGATGGATGATGGAGATAATGTTGATTTGTGTTTCCACAAGTGTGAACAGTATTGATCTCATCCAGCCAGACTCAAAGGCTGTGCAGCCTGGACAGTCTTTGCCCATCACCTGTCAGGTCTCTGGTTATTCTTTGACTGATGGCAGCTATGCAACAGGTTGGATCAGACAGTGTGAAGGAAAACCGATGGACTGGATTTTCCATATGTGGGTTGACGGCAGCCTTACTCAAAATAACGCTCTGAAGAACAAGTTCAGCTACAGCAGAGACACTTCTGCTAGAACAGTGACTCTAACAGGACAGAATCTGCAGCCTGAGGACACAGCTGTTTATTACTGTGTACGTCAGCCCACAGTGATACAAACCACCAACAGACCTGCACAAATACCCAGAGACCATGTGACTCAACCACACATATGTTGTAAAATGCAAACATCATAGACAGTGCTGTCTGAGGAGTTTATATACATGAATCTTGTACAATTCACTGAATTATTCAGCCAATGTTTTGTTTCTGGTTGACAGAAGAGTTGATGATTTTAATGGTTGATCTAAGTTTCAGTCAAGACAAGACAGAGAAACTTGAATTTCCCTCACCACAAGATGCATGTGACATGTTTAATTCTTCTGTTTTCATGTAACCCATTGCCTTTAAAAGATGGGAAAATGTTTCGTAACATCAATTTAAACAGTAGCTGTATTTCTTCATACATACACAAATAGAATGCAATTTCCCCTGCTGTAATTTGGAAAAGCCGAAAAAAGCT
>CAEMYA010001347.1:7044-47514 GCA_903131615.1 Diplodus sargus
CACAAGAACATGATGCAGGTGCTGCAGCTAACTGCTGCACGTGGAGCTGCAGGGACACAAACAACAAAGTGGATTTTCTTCTGAGCGTTCTTCACTTTTCTCTTCACATCCTTCGCTGTGTTCAGACGTCCTGATGGGAGTCGACGTCTTCAGAGCTGCAGGAGGCATTCAGGGACCTGGTTCTGGTCCACCAGTCCACACTGGGACCTGGAATCTGCACACACTAACAGGAATAATAGTCACACACCAGCAACCTCACAGCTGACTTTACCGGCCTCTGATTGGTCAAAGAAACCACTTGTGTCATTGTTCCCGTCTCGCTCTCACTCTGATTTTGGACGTCGTCGTGACTTTCTCCCGTCATCTTGTCGTCATCGTGTCGTCACATTTCTGTCGCAAACTCAACTTCCTGTTTGTGTTTCTACTCGTCTGGTTCTTGGACTCCATATCAGGGAAAATGAGCCCGGAAGGTTCTGGCCCGGTCTGGGATCGGCTCCTCCACCAGCTGAAGAAGTGTGAGGACGTGGTGGCCCAGTTAGAGACGTCACGCTTCTGTGTTCCCTCTGCAGAGGAAACAGTGAAGGGGACTGAAGTGGATCCAGAGGGACAGTTTGTCTGTCTGACAGCTGGGCCCGGTTCCTATCAGGTGTCCAGTTCACCTGGAAGGATTCAGACCACACTCACCTTCACCTGCATGGACGGCGTCCTGGTCTGCACCTGAAACACATCATCAGAACACTTTGACACACAGACGACGGAGACGACTGTCGACTGATGTCATTTTATCAAACCTGAATCTGGTTTGAATCTCTGACTGACAGTGAAATGCTCCATGTGCCCAGGGTTCTGTCTGTCAGGCTCCGCTGGTACCGCTCACAATCTGATGCTTTCATTCTGTTTCCATCACAACCCTTTGTTCTTTATTCTTACGTGTTATTAACACTTTAGTTTAAATCAATATATATCTCAGTCTGTTACATTTCACTGCACACATTTCACTGTTTGTCGTCCTGGAATCAAATGAGGGAAATGTTCAGTGGTGTTCTGAGGCGGCACAATCACTGTCATCTTTTAAATCAGCAGGAAGTCTTTTATTAATGCTGCCACCAGCTGTTTTATTTCACCTGCAGTTATTTACTGCAGCAAACGATTGTGGGTATTTCTACCGCTCTTTATTCTTAACAAACAGATGTGGGCCTGAATAAGTTTGTCCCTTTTCTATTCTTGTGGACATCAGGTTTAAAATCAGCTGAACTACCCAGGGATTGAACCCACAACCTCCAGACTTCACAGCATCACTTCACCATCCTGAGCTGATGAATCAGTCTGAAATGAAACACTTTCTTTGAGCATTTCACTTCTTTTGACCACAAAATAATTGTGTGAAAACCTCGAGGATTTGGACTCAGAACTTTAACAGTGGAAGCGACGTCATCAGACACTCGTCCTTCCTTTCTTACTGGTTCTGACTCCAGGCTTGAACCCACGACCTCAGAACTTCACAGAACTTCTTCAGCTCACTGAGCCGTCGAGTCGGCAGCTTGTCGGTTCTGTGTGGACCATTTGGTCTCCGGCTCTTCGGTCCATCGATGCTGTTGGACTTTAAAACTGGTCTGTAACAAGATTCAAATCCAACAAACGTCCTGAAAATACAGCCGGACTTCAACAGCCACAAAACACAGAGAGAAACACAATGATTGTCATTAAAATGTGTTTTCTTCTCATATAATAATCACACAGAAATGAACAGATGTTGTGCAGTTTATCACGTCACTACGGACATAATTACATGTGTTAACCAACACCATCAAACTTTTGGTTTCATCATTAGAAACACATGAAACAAGTCAGAGTGTTTCAGGTGGAGTGTCGAGTACATTTGATCATATTTTACTGTCCATTCACAACTTTGTTCACAATGATTCTTTACAATTAAAGCTGCAGACGAGTCAATGTTTTCTGTTTCTTACATTTCACTAATAGTTGTGGATTTTATTGGAACAAGAGCCGGAATTCAAAACAACACATGACAGAAAGTACAAGTCAACGCAATTTACACAATTTAATGGAAGTAGTTTAAAATGTAATTGAAGAATCTTTTCAATCAGTTTGAATCATTTTGTACAAAGTTGACTGATGAATTTATGACAAGAAGCTGAAAGATTGATGTGACTGTGATCCTGTACAGACTCAACTGTTCAGCACTGACAATGTTTCTGTGACAGGAGGAGACTCTGCACACTAAACACCACACAGACTCACTGAACCAGGACTGAACCAGAACCCAAATCCAGGGTAAGGAGGTTTTGTGAATGTGGTGTTGAAGGTGTGGAGGTGGATCAGTGAGTCAGAGGAGACTCTGTAGAAGGACAGAGTGCCAGCAGGACAGTCCACATACACTGCTACTCTACCAGAGGAGGAGGAGGAGATGAGTGTTTCTCTGTTATTGTGACAGACAGAGTAACGACCATCATCAAAGCACCACAGACTCCAGGACTGATCATTGTATCCAAACACACAGTCTTTAATGTCTCCTTTCCTTCTGATTTTTCTGTAACTCACTGATATATAAACATTTCCTCTCCACTCGACCTCCCAGTAACAGCGACCAGTCAGACCAGTTCTACACAGCAGCTGAGGCCACACGGACTCAAACCTCTCTGGATGATCAGGATATGACTGAACCTCCTTCACATGTGTCATCTTCCTGTTGTTGTCAGACAGTTTGATGTTTCTGCTGACTGTGTTTGTGTCGACTGTGAGCTCACAGGAATCTGATGGAGAGAAAAAGATACAACACAGCTGCAGTTATAAATGTGTCATCAGTGTGATGATGACATCACAGATGTGAATGAGTGATGTCACAGTGTTTTCATGAATTAAAGTAAAAAGACACTCACACTTCCTCAGACCTGGTGTCAACCATCGGACTCCAGCAGGCTCCACCCTGAAAGGAGGAGGGGGGTCAGAGCAGCACATCCTCTTTCAGCATGCAAACATGGACATGACATGACTCTCATACACAGAAACACAATCTGTCCATCAGGCTGCTTCTCCCTGTTCTCCCTGAACCTCTTCACCTCTGCCACTCTCCTCACACACTGAGAGTGAGCCACAGGATGTTGGTGTGTGTGAAAGAGGACAACAACATCTAAGAACACACACAAACCTCCTGTTGGATTTATCACTTCATCTTTATTTTATTGGATGTTGTTGCTGTTTCCTGTGGGTGACCTTACGCTTGCTGTTTGATCCAATGTCAACTTGTGCTTATGTTTCTATATTATAGGACTTTTGTATTTGGACGTCAGAACTTTTGAGGTCCGGTTTCAGTTTGAAGCTTGGAGGGCTTTTCTGAATCTCAGCTGCACAGTCTGCTTTTTGTTCTTGCTGTGTTTCTGCTGCTTTGTTTTACTGTGCAAAGAAACAAATACAATTTATACGTAATAAATCAATGAGAAAACATTGGACGTTGGTTCCCGACCTCTGCCACAAAACCAAGTGACAGAGACTCCCAGACTGTTTCCCTCCAGAACCTCACAAGTGTCACTGAACCTGTTTGTGATAGAAACAGTTTAATGGTTTCATGTGTTGACATGTTCATGTTACTGTAGTTTGGTGCTGGATTGATATCTGATGTATATTACAGCAGTAATAGTTACTGTGAGGAGAACTTCATGTCATGTTTGATGCCATTAAAAGCAGAAACAAAGACAGAAAATGTCTCTTAGTCTGAAATCTGCTGTAGTGAACATGATGTGTCCAGATGTGACCAGAGGAACATCTGACAATGAAGCCAGGAATCTGTCTTTCTTTCTGTCTGTCTGTGGTTCACATGTCTCCAGACATATTAGCTAACGTTAGCTAGCTAGCTAAAAGTTCAAATGGAGCAGGACTTGCGTGACTAATGGCTGTTAGCTAACATTGACGGTTGACGGAGTTCGCGGGCGAGAGAAGTGAATAAACGGAGTGAGTTGCTCAGCTCCAAAGAGTACCTGTTCATGAGTTTTTGTCCGCCAGAAAGAGTGATTTTAGAAGCCCTCAACATCTCGGAACGTTACATTGGTGGCAGCGGTAATTGGAGTGTTTCCTGGCTTTTGGAGCAGTTTTCTCTTTCGACAATTACTGAACTTTCTAGTCAGTCCTGCTGACCGGCTAGCTGTACTCGTGTGGTTGCTGTTGACCAACATGCTCGGAGGACTGAAGCGCGACATTATGGACTGTGACATGGACGAAGATTATTTCAGAGGTACTGCTATATGGACTGGTGATGTGAGTGGCATGAGAGTTGAGCTCCCGCCGCCGTTTCGTGCCGACGGAGAAAAACCGTTGCCACATGGGTGAAGCAATTTGAAGCCGTAGTCCGCGCCCAGACAAGGCCAGAAGTGGGAGTTACTCCACCGCTTTGGTGAATCTGCTCCCTACGAGGCTGGACGGCGCAGCTTTCATGTTGTAAGACAGTCTATCACCTGACAGTCAGTGCGACTATGCGCGAGTAAAGGAGAGAGAGGACGACTGCACGAGAGGCCGATCTCCACAGCGCAGGCTTCAGGGAGGATACGCCGACAGGGAATGGCCTCCACGAGAGCAGGGGACCTGAGACACCACGGCTGGTTCCTCACCGTGCCGGCTGGACAGCGAGGGCCCAAGTGGGACGCACTTCACAGCAGAACGTCAGCGGCGGCGAGGAGTGAGGTTCCCATCTCCCTCCCGACAATCGCCATCTCCATCTCCACATGGCCAGGAGCGGGGTAACTTCCAGTAGCTGGCATCGAGACCCAGATGCAAGGACAACTCTGCAGTACCATCTCCGGGCCCCACAGTGCACTCCTGTTCTGTGGGTGAGTCCGAGTCTACGGCCTACATTAAAGGACCTGTAGAAGGCATTGATGTGACTGTGTTAATTGACTCTGGCTCTAATGTTTCTTTGATTTCAGAGGAGCTCAGAATGTCCATCCCAGCATTACGTAAACGTGTGCTGAATACACAGTACACGTATGCACGTGCAGTAAATGGACAGTTATTGGACACCTTAGGTACTGTGACTCATCCAATAAAATTAGAGGGCAAGTTTTATGAACAAACTGTGCATGTTGTCCAGGGGTCTACCCAGGCTATTTTGCTGGGTTTTGATTTCATGCTGCAGACACATGCAATTATGGATGTGGGTCGTGGGCTCCTCAGCGTGGGAGAAATTAATATTCCGCTCTTGCAGGCTACAGACTTTATTACTAAATGTTGTAACATCTCTTTGTCTGCTGATGCTACTGTTCCTCCTTTCAGTGAAGTGATTGTCCCTCTTCAGGTGGAGCCTCCCCGTAGGGCTGGACCAACTATTGACTCTTACCTGGGCTATTTAGAGCCCGAGGTGCGTGACAACATGGGACCGGTGGTCGCTCACACAGTAGCGCCTGTAAAGAACGGATGCACTGTGGCACGGCTACTCAATCCAACTGACCAGGAACTGAAACTACGCCCTGGTTCTCACCTTGCGGTATTTCACCATGTTAATGAATGTGACATAATCACCCCAGCAGATATTCTTGATTCCCAACAGGTGGAGGCCCCCCTACCTGATGTGGCTGATTGTCCGCTGTCTGATGATCAGAGGCAGCAGCTGCAGGTTTTGCTGAGGAAGCATCAGTGAGTGTTAAACCCTGCACGGGGAGGAACAGGCAACCCCAACCTGATCAAACACTGGATTCAAACAGGTGACCACCCCCCAATAGAGCAACGAGCCTACCCCACTTCCCCCGACAAGCGGAAGGAAATAAGCAGACAGGTCCAGAGCCTTTTGGAGGATGGCATCATTGAGGAGAGCTGCAGCCCTTGGTCCTCTCCCGTGGTTCTCATCAAGAAGAAGAGCAATACATGGATATTTTGTGTGGATTATAGAGGCCTCAATGCTGTGACAATAAAAGACTCTCACCCACTGCCCCGGGTAGATGATACACTTGATGCTCCAGCAGGGACCACCTGGTGCAGCATGCTGGACTTTTCCGACGGCTACTGGCAGGTGGAGGTGGCACAAGAGGACCGGGAAAAGACTGCCTTCACCACTGGCCAGGGCCTCTACCAGTTCCGATCCATGCCCATGGGGCTCACTAATGCACCGCCGATATTCCAGCGAGTTATGGAGTTGGTGTTAAAGGGGCTGCTGTGGCACATCTGCATGGTGTATCTCGATGACATTCTGATATACAGCAAGACGTTCGAGGAACTCCTCTCTACTCTAGGGGAGGTCTTCACCCGAATTGGAGCAGCTGGGCTTCGGTTGAATGCCAGGACGTGCCACCTGGCCCGGGACCAGGTGGCTTTCCTTGGACACGTCATTTCCGCTGAGGGGCTTCGCCCTGACCCCAGAAACACAGAGAAGGTGAAGTCATGGCCTGTGCCAAGGTCTGCTACAGAGATGTGTGCCTTCCTGGGGCTCTGTTCCTACTACAGAAGGTTTGTGAGGAGTTTTGCCCTGCGAGCTGCCCCCCTAAGTCAACTCACCGGGAAGGATGTCCCGTTTCAGTGGACTGCAGATTGCCAGGAGGCATTTGAGTTCCTGCTGGACGCGCTCTGTTCTGAACCTATAATGAGTCACCCAGACTTCACCCACCATTTTATTCTATACACCAACGCTTCCCAGATGGCTGTGGGGGCAGTGTTGGCACAAGACACTGATGGTCGGGACAAAGTGGTGGCGCATGCTAGCCACTCTCTCACAGCAGCCGAACGACGATGGCCTACATTTGACAGGGAGCTCTGGGCGATAGTGTGGGCTATTCGTCATTTTAGACACTATTTGGGTCTTCGCCCGTTCACCATCGTTACAGACCACCGGCCGCTGCTGGGCCTCCAATGGCTTCCCATTGACAGTGACAGAACGGGTCGTCGCAGTTGCTGGGCCCTAGAACTGGACCCTTATGACTGGGTAATTGTGCACAAAAGTGGAAGTCAGCATACCAACGCGGATGCTCTTTCCTGCAGACCTGACCTAAGTGCAGAGACAGTGGACAATGATGCCCCTGATACTACCAGCACCCTCGTGCCCACAGGCACCCAAACGGGTATAGACAATGACCTGAACACTGTGTGTTTGCTATAGAATCTCCCGTCCTCGCCACGGCCCCTACAGTGGACGCCGGCGCACCTTTGATGGCTCACCTTGCCTATGAACGGGTCTTAGCCCTTGCCAGAAGTGTGCCTTTAGCCAGGTAGCTATCGTTGGCAACCGTTAGCTAGCATGCTAAAGGCTGCTAACGTTAGCTAGATAATGTAGCAGGACTCAGGTGATTCAGAATCCCTCACACATTTTGTTACACTTTGAGACACCAAAAATGAGCAGAGGTGTATTTTGTTTATTTTTGATTACATGTAATGTGTTTATAACTTTTTGGGAGTCCTGTTGTGGTAAATTCGGTGGGCCATATTTTTCAGAAATCACTCTTTGCAGCTGTGAAGACCCTCATTTCGGATGAGGTCACAGATAGGGGTTTCACACTGGCAGGGCTCCGGCACGGTTCTGGTTCACGAATGCAACTTTGAACCGGTCGGCGCATTCAGACTGAAACAATAATTGGTTCGGAACCTGAAAAGTTGGTTCGCAGCGGAACCTAAAAATAGTTGGTTTTTCCTTGGGAACCATGACATCATCAGTGGGAGTGTCGAGCAGGAAAGCAGGAAGAGAAGGATAGAACGCAGGAAGACGATGGAGAAGAAAAAGGTGCAGTGGTCGCCGGGAGAAAGAAGTGTTTGATGGCGATTTGGGCATCACCTGAATTCCAGGAGAAACTAGAGACCTCCACAAGAAAAAGCAAACTATACAACAAACTTTTGGAAGAGATGGCCAAGGCCGGGTTCAACTGAACGCCAGACCAAATAATTAATAAACTTAAAAAACTGAGCAAATTGCTGCAGTAACAAAACAAACACTCGTAAATAATCCACACGACCTGCCATTTTGTTGTTGCTGTGTTTACTTCCGCCTGTGTAACGCGGAATGACGTCCTCCCACTTTGGTTCCACTTAAACTGGCGTGAAAGCGGGCTGGTTCGCCAGACAGCACCAAGGTTCTGAGACTCCAGATCTGAACCAGTCCCAGAACCAGAACTGTGCCAGTGTGAAACCACTAAGAGAGCTCAGGCTATGAAGGTGAAAGCAAATATGAGGCCATTGTTGCCCTACACTCACCACCTCCTTAACCCACATCTCCCAAACCAACATCAGTAAGTACAATTTTGTAATGATCATTTAAAAACATAAAACATTCTGTCACTGGTGATTTTCTTTGTTTTTATTTCTGTGTTTCTTTCCTTCTTACAATTAATTAGGTGCAACTAGGGAATGAGACTCCACCGGAGTGTCTGACATTGTTGGGAGACTGCAAAAGCACAACCCACAGTGAAAGGAAAGGCCCGCAGCCTTCTGCTGGGCCTGTTCAGCACTGATGTCCTACTAAAGTCCAACCTGACGGGACGGGTCAACAAGGTCGGTCCATCTGCAGAGAGACGCCAGCCTCTGGATCCCAAGAAGCTTAAAGCTTTACTCAGTAAGACAGTAAAAACAATGTTTAATGGATTAATATATTTTGCTTAAGTTATTGTAAATGGTAAAGGGTAACAAACCTCGGGGTTATTCACCACCTGTGTCTACAGACACCAGCGATACAGCCCAGATGTGCATTTTTATTAGAATGATGTTTACAGATATGACTGTGAAAGAGGAGCTGTTAACATTACTGCTCATGAAAGAACGCACGTGGGGAGAGGACATTTTTCAATCATTCAAAAACTTTAAGGAGAAAACCAGCAGCTCCTGGTGTGTGAACTGTGCAGTACTAATGGCTGTAAGATAGAGATAGACCGATATGGTTTTTACAGGGCCGATACCGATTATTAGTAGTCAAGGAGGCCGATAACCGATATTTGGAGCCGATATTAATTTGCAGTAAAAAGGAAAATATTGGTGTCAACATTTTGAATAATACAAACTCCAACACTTAACTTTGAGTGTTTTTACACATAGACTTAAGTCTATCCAACTGCAATAAGTGTTTGAAAAAAAAAGAGAGAGTTAAAAGTGGGGCCACATGCTGACATATGCTCAACTCATGGTGCTTAATTTACTACAGCATTTGGGAAGCCTGTAGTTGATTTTGTAAATGTTATATTTTAACAACATGTGATAGCAGGGACCCTGTCATTCAAAACTAGGCTGCTATATTACTAACAATGATTGTAACTATAGCTGAAAAAATAGTACGATAGCAAAAGAGACTATTCAACCCTGAACACCAAGCAGTTCATGTAGGCTTTATGATGCAGTTGCATGATGTCTTAAGTCTTGAACAGCGATATCCTGCTGCTCTCTACAAGAAACTGCCAAAGACAGCTTCAGGACACACGACATGACAACATGTCATTTTCTGCTGCTTAGGATATCTCAATCAACACAGAAAAAGATAAAGTAAAATAACTTGGTAGTTAAACAGCCATTATTGCCCTACAGCTTCCTCTCAGACAGACGAGGCTTTGCTGTTTTGCTTTTCTGCAGCTTCTCGTGTGGCTTACACACACACACACACACACACACACACACTCACACTTCTTACTTTTATCACTGACTACTTCCCTATCAATATTATCAGCAACCTTGTTTCAAGTGATTAAACCGTTAAAAACACTTAATTGCCTGCAGCACCTTCACATTAATCATCAGTGTTTATCATAGAAACGGACAGCTGCCGCTGACGTATTGGGCCTCACAGTAACGTTAGTAGTCGTGAGCTGTAGAGTTTCTACAGTCTGCTGAGCGTCTACAGCCAGAGCAGGAGAAAGCGGACCGGTGGGCTAATGTTACGCTAATTAAAAGCTAATCAGCCTTCACCTCAACGTGCTTCTCTGCAATAGAACTGGACTGAATTGAGTTTATTAGGTTTTTACTCTCTCACTCACACACACAGACTTCTACTGTCACGGACTATTTCCATATGATATGAGCGAGTGATTAACAGGTACGTCTGGAGGGACTGCGAGCAGCAGAGCTGCCGCTTATGTTTATATAACGTTAACGGGCTCACAGTAATGTTACTAGTAGTTGTGAGTTGTACAGGACTGGGATGTTTATTACAATTTCGGGAGAGTCTGCTGCCTTAACTTACCTTCGGAACCAAGCCCCCATGAACCGCGCCGGGCTATGAATCCAGTTTTACGTGGTGGCTAAACTTTTTCTCCTCTCTGCTCCTCTCATGCACAGCTTTCACTACTGATTGGCTGTTACCTGCTCTGCCTGTAACCAATCAGATGGTGCTGTGGGTGGGACAATGCTGGAGACAGAGTAGGGGCAGCAGACAGAGAGGCTCGGCTGCATCAGAGCCAAAATAACTATGTTTTAAATTGATCTCTTATCGGCCGTCGGATTAAAAAAAATGGCCGATGCCGATATGCTCAAAATGCCGAATATCGGCGCCGATAATCGGCCCGACCGATAATCGGTCGATCCCTACTGTAAGAACACCTATGTGCATTACTGCTGTCAATTTTTATGTGCAGCACCAAGGGTTACATTACTCTCTCAATTTCAGTGATGCATTGTGTTAGATAAAGTATACTCAGTGTATGTATAAATAAAGAGATGTTTAGTATTTTTCATGTACATAGATCATTTTGACCTGGTCATTTTGACAGTAGCTCGTAAGTTAAAACAGTGTGTGCCCCCTGCTCTACAATATCCCTGTTTGCAACACTCGTGTTTAGAACGCCACAAATAATATATTGTATTTTGATGTTCCTCTGTTCTGTTGTGACAATAAAACAAGCAAGTTTATTTTTAAACTGAATTATCATCTTATTTCAGTGAGAACTTATAAGTAACTACAAATAACTAATGTTACAGAAATCTGTTTATTTTTTGACACGTTTCTGGATTTCGGTCGGGCCTCAATGATCAATGACTACAGCAGTCTACAAAATAAAAGCTGCATCTTTTCTATCAAACCTGTATCCATCTGCAGCGTCTTTCACATTTGTCTGCAATAATCTAGTTTTCACATGGCAGCTTTAAGATACAACACTGGGGCCGAACAATCAACAATCAACATGAGCTGCAGACTCTTGATGATGTTCTGTCTCTGCATCGTGATGCATCTTGTAATGGAGACATTTCATCACCTCTAATACATTTATGTTGCTTTTACAATTTGTAAGTTGTTTGAAAGTGAACTGAACAAAACTAAAGAGGAAAAGGTGAGAGCATTGTTTTATTCTTTTAATAAAATGCTGAACATTTAAAAAATAAACATCTGCTTTTGTGATTTGATGTGATTAATGGGTTATGAAAATAGTTGTTAGTTGCAGCTCTATAACTTGTGACAACAAACACTGCTCTGTGTTGTGTTGATAGGGAGTGAGTCTCTCCAGTATGTGACAGAGCTACGAGCACGTTTGCAGTCACAGTAAAGTGCTGCTGTTGTTACTGTTGTCAGCTATAAAGTGTGTGGATAGACTCAGTTAGTGACTGAAACCATGTGTTGTTTGCTGCCACAGAAGAGAAATTAAAAGTCCATTCATGCAACGTTGTCACGCAATCTTCCTGCATTCAACACTTCCTATAAATCTTTCGAAATTAAGGACCTGCCTTATGTAGTTATTTTTAAGCTTTTATTTTGAAGCAGCAAAATCAGGAAACATTGGATTTCCACCAGCAGAACCTTAACAGACTCCAGAACAGCTGAGATAGAAACTGAGTCAGCAGCTACGAGCCAGGCTGAAGTAAATCACAACAGCATAAAACCAGATGTCCACCAACTACTGTAGAGAGCTGCAGCTCTGCACAGGTCACATTTAATGTTAATCAATGGAGCAGATGTTTGATCACAGAATGTCTTCTTTTGTTATTTGATATAGCTGGTGGTGCAAAACACTGAAACTTTCCTGCCCCTGAAGGCTATTATAATGATAACTACCCAAACGCAGCAGCGGTTTACCAATTCTCTGCCGTTGGTCGCTCACACAGAATGAAGCAGCTCCGTCCTGATAACAAACCGCTGTGTTATTCACACAGAAAGACGACACTATGGCTCCTAAAGAGGCTGTGCAGTGTTTCCCCTGTTTGGGAAAATAAATCCCAAACCACAGTGGCCACCTATAGAGACTATGAAACCTGTTAAGCTATATCTTGCAGCTGTCAGAATAATGTACTTTAACATAACAATTTCGGCTACCAGTATCCATCGTTCTGTTGTCATATTATGCTTGGCAACTATCATTGTCTCTGTCAAAGTAACTTTGCAAGCGGTCTCCTTCGCTACATTCATCCAGATATACCGTTACCGTTGATGCACCGCGCTAAACTCCGCTATTCCGTGCTGTGCTGTCCCACGCCGCGCCGTCTCTCAGCATACACCACAACGGAGGTTTGGAGAAGGTGTAACGAGAAACTATGAGTTTACTTGATAATGTCAGCACAAGATTTTAACAAGCACCGGGTAGATGTCAACCATGAAGCAAGCGACACTGTTCACAGATTCAGGATTATCCTTCAGGGTAGATGGATTTGTGCCGAGTTCCAAGTAAGGACTCCGACTTTGAGTGGCGTTCCAGTGTACTTTTTCTAGTAGGAGGGCGGAAAATTCCTCCTGTCTCGACTAGTGATTGGAAGGTCACTGGTCGAAGTATCCTTGAGCAAGATACTGAACCCCAAAATTGCTCCTGATGTGCAGTTGGCACCTTGTGTGGCAGCCACTGCCATCAGTAAGGGTCCTGTGATGAGCTGGCGACCCATCCAGTACCCTGTACCCTGGTCTTGGCCCATCGAGTAAACTGGATTTGGCCCCAGTAAGCCCCGCAACCCCTTAGGGGGAAAAAATTACAGCAACATCCCTGCGACCCTCACGGATAAGCAGAAAAGAAAATGGAACAGAACGTTCTCTAACACAGCATTACTATGCGCGAGAGCCAGTGTGACGTGCGAAAGCTGTCAATCTCAAATTACTGACAGATTACTCCACAGAGGCACAGGCATTTTAGATTGTTCTAGTATTTGTGTTATGTGATTTTACTGTATATGGTTGGTTGTTAGTATATTTTTTGTTAAATTATTGTCAATAATTGTTTGAAAGATTATACTTTTATCATGTTCAATAAAAGTTTATTTTCCTAAAGCTTGAGACACCTCATATGCTAGACAGACATTTCCCCTGCTCATTACTGTGCACAAATGTACTGTTATGTACTGAAGCCTAAAGACTTCCTCTGGTGCCAGCAGACACATAGAAACATCCTGGCAGGGTGCACTTTGCGCTTTGCGCTTTGCTTTTGCAAGCGGGCGAACACTCACCTCCACTGCTACGACTCCATCCAAGGGGAAAAACTGCTGTGTGTTTTCAAGGTGTTTCCCAGTTTGTCATTCTGTCAATCTAAGCCTGCGGATAGTTTATAATCATATGAATGCTGTTATAATGTGTTGTGATTCAGATCCTGACCCACCAACGATCCTTGAAAGTGACAAAGTCATGTTTTTCGCTCTTAATTACATAAGTAAATAATTACCACTGGTGAACACGGCACTGTCTGACTTACTAACGGGGACGGAGGCTGTTTTCTGGGGGAAAATTCACTGAAGTCTCGGTTGGGAGGGCTGACCGTAACTGAGATTTATTTTTCAACACAAACACTTGGTGCGTTAAAGTTTTTTGTGTGTGAGACAAACGCTGTTTTTCGTCAGAAATGTGATGTAGTTGGGAGGATGGACAGTACGACAGGCAGAAGGACAAACGCTTCACGTGTATCTGCTATATTTTCTCCTTCATATAAGCTTTTGTTTGGTCCTGTAACTTTGGTTTGTGGGACATTTCTCTTTACTTAGTTGAGTGAAGGACCTGTGATGTTATCAGACTGTCAGACTGGCACGCCCTCGATATGCACAGCTGGCTTATTCATTCACACTGGTTTGGTTCGCCAATAATGCACCTCTATACTACCTCCAGAGGCGCCGGATCAGCGCCGGAGCGAAGTTTCACCCCATGCCGCCTCTGAGAAATTCAAACTGAAGCGGAGGGGGAGAATTGGCAATTTGAATGGGGCTACTGACTGTCTGTGGCTGCAGCAGGACTCTACATACCTGAGAGTGTCCAGTCTCCAGCCTGGATCCTCCAGTCGAGCAGACAGCTGCTTCACTCCTGAGTCTCCTGGATGATTGTAGCTCAGGTCCAGCTCTTTCAGATGGGAGGGGTTGGAGTCCAGAGCTGAGACCAGAGAAGTACAACCTTCCTCTGTGATCAGACAGCCTGACAGCCTGCAGACACACAAAACAACACACATCGCAGATCAGCTGAGAGTCCTGATAATTCAGTGCACATCTGCGTTTAAGGGTTTAACATTTATTATATTCATCATCATAGTTTTCAATAATCAGCACTAAACACAGAGTATAACTGAAGCTGATGGAAATGCCATTAGTTTTGCCAATATTTGGCCATGAACCAACATATTGTACAGATTAAAATGATGACCTGATGATGGCATCAGATGAAAAGTCAGAGGATCACCAAAGAAATTGCAGGATTCTGACGGGAGCATATATTTTAATATATATATTATAGATTAGGGGTGTCATTGTTTTTTTTTTGTTGTTACTTTGATGAGTGAACGATCTGTTAAGTTAGGGGTGGGAATCTCTTGGCACCTCACGATTCGATTCGATTCTGTTTCCGATTCAGAGGTCAACGATTAGATTCTAAACAGATTCTCGATGCATCTCAATGGAGCAATTTTTTTTGTGTATATTTCCATGCATGATTAAAAAAAATAATAATTAAATCTGAGTCTTAGAGTTTGCTAATCACTTCCTCCTTTTTTCTCACTGTGTGACTACTTGTTTCTTTTAAAGCAAAGTATTTGTAATGATCTATACTTAATTTACTTCCAACATATTTAATAAATAAAACAAATGAAAGGAATGTGGCAAGTCAACTGTACGGTTACATTTGCTAACAAACATTCAGCTTTGCAAAGGACCAAAAGGAAAAGAAAAGTGTTCCTGTAGCAGCATACATGTAGTACATTAATACAGCTGCAGCTGGTCGATGGTCGATTCAGGTGTTTGTATCACAGGTTGATCTGGACGTCTCAAACTTTGCCTAAGCTGACTGACCTCATGCTAAGTTGGCTGGATTTCAACATACTGTGCGGGCTGTATGACAGTGACTGGATTCAGCTTAATAACGATGTATACGGCTGGGAACGGTGGCTTTAAGCAACCATTTGAAAGCACAGCGGAATAACAGAAATACCCGGTAGTTACAGGTGTCACAAGTAAACCTGGATGTTGCGTACTCAATGCCACAGCCAACAGCTAACAACCAACCGCTAACAGCTAACTGCCAACAGCCAACAGCAGTCTCCACGCTGCTCTCGAGCTGCTCGGCGTGAACAAATGCCTCAGACTGTTCCACCCATGAGTTGTTTGTGAGTAGAGGGTGCTGCACTTTCGCACTTCCGAGTTCCGTCTCTTGCGTTCCATCAACATTACGTTGTCAATTAACATGTAGAAAATCGATTTTTGACATTTGTGAATCGATTCAGAATTGTCCACGTCTGAATCGCGATTCATCTAAGAATCGATTATTTTTCCCACCCCTATGTTAAGCTGTCAGACTGTGAACACTATCAGAACATCACACTCCTGTCCACACAGATGTCGTCTCACCTCTGTTGTGGCTCTGTTACTAACTCGATAGGAGGATCAGAGGTGGCATAAAAATGTTTCCCCATTCCACCTTTGTAACTGTCACATCTACAGTAAGGCGGAATATTGATGCAAGATTCCTGCCTTGAGGTGGCAGGTAGTTGAGTGGTTAGAGCACATGCCACGAACACAGTGGACCCCGGTTCGAATCTGGCCAGAGGACCTGTACGGCATGTCACGACCCCATCTCTCTCCCCTTTCTGACCTATCCACTGTCAAATAAAGATGTCTATGCCTCAAAAAAATCTTTAAAAAGGCACTGTGTGTCTCTCTCTCTCTCTTTCAACCAAACCAGTTGAGACAGATGGCGGCCCACTACTGAGTCTGGTTGTGCTTGAAATTTATGCCTGTTAAAAAACAGTTTTTTCATGCCACTGTAACAACTGCTTGCTCATGAGGAAAATGTTTGGTCTCTTAAATAAATTGAATTATATTAGGAGTATGATCAAGACCTGCTCAAATTGTAAAGTCACATGAACTAATGACATAAAATAATGAATCCTGACCTGAGAGTTTCAAGGACACAGTGTGGACTCTTCAGTTCAGCAGAAAGTAGCTTCACTCCTGAATCCTGCAGGTTGTTGTTACTCAGGTCCAGCTCTTTCAGACTAGAGGACTGGGAGCTGAGAACTGAGGACAGAGCTTCACAGCATCTCTCTGAGAGGCTACAGACACCAAGTCTGGAGCGTGAACAGTGAAAAAGACATTTACAGTATTGATAATATCATTGTAGAACATGTGAACTTGCTTTCTGTTTTACTCTAATATGACAGAGAAATGAAATCTGGATTAAACAGACATTAAACAATAATAAGTAGTATGGTTTCAAAACACAAGAGTTCTAACACGAGACAGAGAGAGACAATTCAAATGTTAAAGAAATAACAAAAGTAATTTGAGACAAACTATGAACTACCTGACCTTAGAGTTTCAAGTTTACACTGTGGACTCTCCAGTCCAACAGACAGATGCTTCACTCCAGAATCCTGCAGGTTGTTGTTACTCAGGTCCAGCTCTCTCAGACTAGAGGACTGGGAGCTGAGAACTGAGGACAGAGCTTCACAGCTTCTCTCTGAGAGGTTACAGACACTCAGCCTGGAGTGTGAACAGTAAAAAAGACATTAGGTGATGCAATATTCATAAAACCATTGTAGAACATGTGAACTTGCTTTTTTTACTCTAATATGTCAGGAGATATGAAAAAGATTTATTATCGTTTCTGGGTCCCTCTATCACAAACCTGTCCTACTGGTTAGCGTGTATGCACCCAACTGGGACGATGAGAAATTCATAGAAAAAGTAATCTCATCCATACCTGACCTAAACTCACGCTCCCTAATTTTTGGCGGAGACCTACACTGTACAGTTAACCCTTGGACCGTTCAAGCCCAAAGTCTAAAATTCCCTCCAAAATGGCTAAAACACTGTCATCGTTTATGAACCAAATTGGATGTTTTGACCTCTGGCGCTTTTGCTTCCCTCATAGTAAAATATTCTCTTTTTTTTTAACATGTTCACCATTCGTATAGCAGAATCGACAATTTTTTTTATAGACAGTGTATTACTCCCCTTTGTTAAAAATATAGAATACTCCAACATAATTGAATCCGACCATGCCCCAGTAATATTAGATCTCTCCTTTCCACTTAACTCCTCTGACTGGGCTCCATGGAGATTTGATATTGCGCTACTGACAGACAAAGGATTCTGCCAAATGATTTTGACAGCCATTGATAACTTCCTAGAAACCAACAACAAGGATAATATCTCCCCCTCCTTGCTGTGGCAGACTCTTAAAGTGGTAATAAGGGGGGATATTATCTCTTACACGTCTAGGGTGAACAAAGCTCAGAAGCAAGATAAAGAATAACTTCTTAGTTCAATATTTGACATAGACCGTCAGTACTCTGCCTCTCCCACTCCGGAACTCTATAAAAATAAGCTGGATCTCCAAACCAAATATGACTTATTATCTTCCAAAAAGACAGAACGTATATTGTTGAAATCACGAGGCTTTGTCTATGAACACGGCAAAAAGGCTGGTAGACTGCAAGTGCATCAATTAAAATGTAAGTCATCCGATCAACAGATTAGACAAATACAAAAAGAAAACGGGGAGCTTACTACTGATCCCCTTGAAATTAACAATACCTTCAAGGCATTTTATTCAAAACTGTATACCTCGGAAGCACCTAGTGATGATACCGATTTGCAAAACTTTTTTACGAATTTAAACGCTGCTGTTATCAGTCCCACCTATAAAGCAGAACTCGAACTACCTTTTCGACTAACAGAAATCTCAAATGCGATTTCGGCGATGCAAAATGGCAAGGCCCCGGGTCCCGATGGATATCCAATTGAATTCTACAAAAAATTCTTAACCAAATTAGCGCCACTTATTTTAGAAATGTTCAATGATTCGATGGGTACTGGGGCCTTGCCACAGACGCTAACTGAAGCATCCATAACACTTATACCAAAGCCCGGGAAGGACAGAACACAATGTGGATCATATCGGCCCATCTCGTTGTGTAAATAGCGACATTAAAATTTTAGCTAAGGCACTAGCTTACCCTTTAGAATCGGTTACAGATGAGGTGATCTCCCCTGTTCAGACAGGTTTCATGACTAGTCGTCACTCCTTCTCTAACATCCGGAGCCTTCTTAATGTCATATATTCTCCTGCATCTGGGGGGGGGGGGGGGTACCAGAACTGGTTATCTCCCTGGATGCAGAGAAGGCTTTTGACAGAGTGGAGTGGGCGTATTTATTTGAATGTCTGCAGGCCTTTGGTTTCGGACCAACTTTTATTGCCTGGATTAAACTTCTATATGCCTCACCAAAGGCATCAGTGGTCACGAACGGGAAACGATCTGAATTTTTTTCATTATCAAGAGTTCTGACATGAGAGAGAGAGAAAATTGAATTCAAACGTTAAAGAAATAACAAAAACAATTTGAGACAAACTATGAACTGTCTGACCTGAGAGTTTCAAGTCTACATTGTGGACTCTCCAGTCCGACAGACAGATGCTTCACTCCTGAATCCTGCAGGTTGTTGTTACTCAGGTCCAGTTCTCTCAGACGAGAAGGCTGGGAACTCAGAACTGAGGACAGAGCTTTACAGCTTCTCTCTGAGAGGTTACAGTCACTCAGTCTGGAGCGTGAACAGTAAAAAAGACATTAGGTGATTACATTTCATTCATAATATCACTGTAGCACATGTGAACTTGCTTTCTGTTTTACTCTAATATGTCTGAGATATAGATTATTAACAAAACTAAATCTGGATTAAACAGACATGAAACAATAATAAGTAGCTTTTTTTTTCTCTGAGAGGTTACAGACACTCAGTCTTGACAAAGGATAATGAAGAAAATGATTTCTATTTGGGTCAAAAACAGCACATTTACTGCATTCTGAAGAAACTTCTCCACACTTACAGAGCTTTGTTGGAGGCTTTGACCACTGGCAACAGCCTCAGAAGAGCCTCCTCTGATGCAGAGTATTTCTTCAGGTCAAACACATCCAGATCTTTTTCTGATGTCAATAAGATGAAGACTAAAGCTGACCACTGAGCAGGAGACAGTTCATCTGCAGAGAGACGTCCTGAACTCAGGTACTGTTGGATCTCCTCCACTAGAGAACGATCGTTCAGTTCATTCAGACAGTGGAACAGATTGATGCTTCTCTCTGGAGACAGATTCTCACTGATCTTCTTCTTCATGTACTCGACTGTTTCCTGATTGGTTTTTGATCTTCTACCTGTCTGTGTCTGCAGACCTCGGAGGAGAGCCTGATTGGTCTTCAGTGAAAGACCGAGGAGGAAGCGAAGGAACAAGTCCAGATGTCCATTTGGACTCTGTAAGGCCTTGTTCACAGCACTCTGGTAGAAACGTGTTGATTTGCCTCCAAAGATGTCAGACCACCAGGATGTTGACTGCTCTTCTTCTGACAGCAGATTGACTCCAGTGTTGATGAACATCAGATGGACATGAAGAGCAGCCAGAAACTCCTGAACACTGAGATGGACGAAGCAGAACACCTTGTCCTGGTACAGTCCTCTCTCCTCTTTAAAGATCTGTGTGAACACTCCTGAGTACACTGAGGCTGCTCTGATACTGATGCTACAATCTTTCAGGTCTGATTCATAGAAGATCAGGTTTCCTTTCTGCAACTGATCAAAAGCCAGTTTTCCCAGAGACTTAATCATCTTCCTGCTGTCTCGAGTCCAGTGTGGATCTGTCTCAGCTCCTCCATCGTACTTGACGTTCTTCACTTTGGCATGAACCACCAGGAAGTGGATGTACATCTCAGTCAGGGTCTTGGGCAGCTCTCCTCCCTCTCTGGTCTTCAACAGATCCTCCAGAACTGTAGCAGTGATCCAGCAGAAGACTGGGATGTGGCACATGATGTGGAGGCTTTGTGATGTCTTGATGTGGGAGATGATTCTGCTGGCCTGCTCGTCATCTCTGAGTCTCTTCCTGAAGTGCTCCTCCTTCTGTGGGTCAGTGAACCCTCTGACCTCTGTCACCATGTCAACACACACAGGAGGGATCTGATTGGCTGCTGCAGGTCGTGTGGTTATCCAGAGGCGAGCAGAGGGAAGCAGTTTCCCCCTGATGAGGTTTGTCAGCAGCACATCCACTGAGGTGGACTCTCTAACATCAGTCAGGATCTCAGTGTTGTGGAAGTCCAGAGGAAGTCGACACTCATCCAGACCATCAAAGATGAAAACAATCTGGAACTCTTCAAAGCTGCAGATTTCTTTGGTTTCAGTGAAGAAGTGATGAACAAGTTCCACCAAGCTGAACTTTTTCTCTTTCAGCACATTCAGCTCTCTGAAAGTGAATGGGAAAATGAACTGTATGTCCTGGTTGGCTTTTTCTTCAGCCCAGTCCAGAGTGAACTTCTGTGTTAAGACTGTTTTCCCGATGCCAGCCACTCCCTTTGTCATCACCGTTCTGATTGGTTCATCTCTTCCAGGTGAGACTTTAAAGATGTCTTCTTGTCTGATTGTTGTTTCTGGTCTGTGTGGTTTCCTGGATGCTGTTTCAATCTGTCTGACCTCATGTTCATCATTGACCTCTGCAGTCCCTCCCTCTGTGATGTAGAGCTCTGTGTAGATTTGATTCAGAAGGGTTGGGATTCCTGCTTTAGAGATCCCCTCAAACACACACAGGAACTTCTTCTGAAGGTTAGATTTAAGTTTACGCTGACAAACTGCAGAATGACCTTCTAAATAAACACACAACAAACACGATTATTAAGTTACTTATAAAGACAATAAGACAATTTTCTTCCCCTAAAGATTGTATATATAAAAAGATTCATCATCATCAGACTTCATCAACGTTTCATTGATCCATCATGTTAAATCTTTAGAGAAATCTTCTTACTGCTCTGCAGACAGTCAGCCAGCTCCTCCTGCTTCATTCTCCTCAGGAAGTGAAGTGTGATCTTCAGAAATGCCTCTCTGCTGCTCCTCCTCTGCTCTTCATCCTCACCGTCCAACACCTCCTCATCCTCCCTCTGACTCTCTACGCATTCTGGGTAATCTGAACTTAGAACCTTCTGGACCTTCTTCAGCTCGTTCTTCACAAAAGTGACAATGTTCTCCTCCAGCAGCTGAAACAGAATATTATGTGAATGACAACATTTAACATCAGATCCTTGTTGGACAGATTCACCACTGGTCTGTAAAGTGCAGCATGGAGATTATTGTGAACAGACTGGATGTAAAAGTAGTTGTTGTCCATGTACAGACCATAAATATGGAGTCCAGGTGTGTCTGATGCTGCTGGACAGACGGACCTCTAGGAACCTCTGAGCTCTCCTGGTCGACTCTGTGGAGGAATCATAAAGAATCAGTCACATTGTGTCTGTCCACTCAGAGACAAACACAAGCTGAAGGTCCTTTGAGTTAAAGTGTTGATGACATCATTGAATCAGATGGTTTCCTCTGACATCACAGTGTTGGTCGTACTGCCGATCCCAATGTGAATCAACAGTCAGTCAGTTTACTGGGTTGGTTCAGCAGCTTGTCTGGTTTAGTCCCTCCAGCTCTTGACCCGTTTAATACTGTGGACAGCAACATAAGCTAGCTGGATGCTAACTGTCCAGTGCAAATTGGTGAAGAGTATCAATAAACTTGTTCGGGTCCGGGCAGTTAAGCTGCCAGAACACTATTGTATTCCTAGGAATTCTTTCTTTTTTCTTTCTTTTTTCTTTCTTCCAAGGAAGTCATTCTTCCCATGGGCGAAAACTAACCAAACTTTACAGGAATGTCCGGCCCCATGCCAGATTTACTTAATTCCAAGGACATGTCAATATTCCTCCTGGGGGGGGCACAATAAGCGTTTAAATTTAAAAACTTTAAAAATATCTACAAAATCAACAGTACATGCTACAGTTTTGAAAATTTCACCAAATTGTAGCCCCAATACTGCTGAAACTTTAGTCTACTCAGACTCATTACAAATTATGAAGTCCATCACTCAGTTTTTTTCAAAACCTGTAAAACATATAAACTTATAATCCTCCCACAATTTTTGCTCAATTGTCACCAAACTTGTTACAGAGCATCTTCAGACCGTCCTCCACAAAACTTGTTTCTCTGATTTTTGATTTATCAAAAATTAAGCCTACAGTGCATCAAAATGTTTGATGATACTGTGTACCGTAAACATATACTATCAAATTCTTGCTAAATACATTTTCGATCTTCCTGAAAAAAAATTGTGAATATTTTGGAGTCATGGTTGATGAAGTTTGGCAAATATCAGAATTTTATCTGAAAAACAATTTTTGAGAACATTTTGAATTCTGCTCTCATGGGAACAACTGGAGTCAATGTAAGAGTGGCATTTTTAAAAATCCGATTTTTTCTTATGAAGCAAAACACTTAGAGTTAAAAACAAATCACCAACATTTACATGCTGTCAAGATGCAATTTATGTATTATCAGATTTTTGTTCAGGTAATAGAATTTCTGACATTTTGACCATTTTTTAAATCTGCCTTGACAACAGCTGCCCGGACAGTGACTCCCCGAGTCGACAAATGAAGCTACACAGCAGGTCTCACTTCCAGCCAATTAGCTCAGTATGTTAGGAGCTTGTTGTTGGTATCAGGGGTTGTGGGTTTGAGACCCAGCAAGGTTGATGATGATGTTGATGACAGATCTAAATGTCAGACCTCCTCAACGTGAAACACAAGACAATTGTCCTGATGGTGGCATCACAGCAAGCCTCTACATTAAATATCAACAAATTGCTTGGACCGGACCGTGGGTGAAAGCTTACCAACTTTTGCATAAAGGCCCAGTCTCAATGCCAGATTACCTCAGCTGTAAAGCCAAGCCAATAGCCCTGATGGTGGCGCTACAGCAAGCAACTAAAGTTCAAAACATTGAAAATTCATAACAAATCAACCCGCTAGAACTTTACACTTTCATCAAACTGTAGCCCCAATTCTAAAGAAACTTTTGTACATTTAAACCTATTAAAAATTATGAAGTCTATCACTCTGTTTTTTTTTAAACTGTAAAACTTATAAAAACCTATCTCCTCCCACAATTCTTGCCTTCAGTGCATGAAAATTAGTGATGGCGAGATGAAGCTTCATGAAGCATTGAAGCTTTTTCATCCAATTTGTTCACACATGGGCGGAAGCTTCATGGTGCTTCATTTGCTCTACTGTGCCACCAAGTGGACAATGAATGTAAAATAGGCAGAGTGATTATAATAACACCTGGGCTTTGGTGAAGCTTTGAATTGAATTGTGCTTAAATGATAATGCAAATAAACAAAGAATAAACTCATTATTTTAGTGTCTGGTTTTCTTATAGAATGATGACAGAGGGGAAAGTTGAAACAAATTGGGGAGAGGGTTGTGATGTGAATTTGTTACTCGGGATAAAATGTAACACATACAATGAGGAATTTTTATTCATTTTTATTTAAAATCAACAACTTCTCCACTGTGCTGGGCTTCGGGCGGTTTCTTTTTTTCTTTTTTAAAATACTTTTTCCAGTAATAGACACCTTTATTTATGACAGCGGATAGATTGGAAAAATGGGAGAGAGAAGGGTGTGACATGCAGCAAATATACTCTGGCCAGGATTCGATCCAAGGTCCACTGTGTTTGTGAGATGCGCTCTAACCACTCAGCTACCTGTGCACACAGAGCAATTTTTTTTTTGACAGGACTTGAGGTGACAGTAGACCTCCATTGCATTTCGTTGCCCCTCATATTTCGAATCACAAGCCAAAGGCGCAAACCTGAATCAGTCACGTGGTACAGCCGGCTCGCGAGGCTTCGAACGTCACTACATACGTCATCGACATAAGCCTCGATTCGGCTTCACAAAAATCTTCCTGGACTACTCAACACGTTTCGAAGCCTCCACACGGAAGACACATCACTAATGAAAATGTTTGACTGTGAACACTACTGTAAACATATACCTGCAAATTGATGAATAAATCTTCAATGTTGATGAAGAAATTTAACATTTTTTAGAGTCATAGTAGATGATGTTTAACAAATATCAGAGTTTTAACTAAAAAACTAAATTTTTGAGAACATTTTGAATTCTGCTCTCATGTGAATAATTGCAGTCAATGCAAGCAGCATTTTTAAACATCAGGTATTCACTTAAGGAGCAAATCAATCAATTTTAAAAACAAATTACCAACATCTCCATGTTGCAATCTGTGTATTTTCAGATTTTTGTCTTGATAACTGATTATTTTACAGTGGTTTCAAATCTGCCTGCACAACAGTGAATGGCTTACTCAATTGGTGAAGCCGCTGTTGTATTGCCACTTGCCAATTAGCTCAGAGCGATAGATGACAATCTTTGGTTCCAAAAGTTGTGAGTTCAAGCCTCAAGTTGTCCAAAATGAACATTGTTGTCAACTGTCTGGTCTTTCTATTCTCCTGTTTGTTGCTCAGAACTGCCTAAATTTGCCAAAAATAGACCGGACCCAACCCATCGCTGCCCAGCAGCTATAATTCTTCATATGGGTTTGAGTAACGGCTCCATGAAGTCCGGATGGGTCGCTCTTGTAACGTCAGATATAACAAACAGCCCTTCCTCTCCTCAGCAGCAGGACTTCAGCAGGAGGTGAGTCACTGCTGTTTGTCCACAGGAGGAACACTGTCCTGTCAGAGTTGTTTAGGGACGGACATGAAGAAATGTGAACCTGTCCTTTAATACTGATCCTGCTCTGACCTCCATCATCACTCTGAGAACATGAAGACCATCAGGACAACTGGTCAGACTGGATTTAATGAGGACAAACATCAACAGAGAGCAACAGGACAACAACTTACTGTCTGTCTGAGGAATGTTCTTGTTTAAAATAAATGATCTCATCCATTGATCGGGACAAGCAGGATCTGGTGTAATAAACATGAATCAGGTATATTTAAATGTAATAGCTCACCTCTTTACAGCAGGAAGTCGTTGTCCTTTAAAACCAATCAAATTATCTTTTGAACGGTCACTCTTGAAGGACACACAGCTGGGTCCAGGGCCATGTTCAGGTCCAGGACCAGATCCAGTAGAGGCTGGTCTCCTGTTGGACAGAGAAGAAGACCATCAGAGATGTTAATTCACTTTCTAGACTTCAGACACAGAAGCTTCTGTCCATAAAATAGTGGAAAACATCAGGAATGAACCCTCAGAGAATATTGGACCAAACTAATTCAATGAAGTGAAATGAAGAGTTGAAGACTGGTTCTATTGGGCAGCTTTCTAAAGTGAGAAGATACATTTAAGTAAAGAAGAACGAAGCTGAAAATAAACATCAGGTTTCAAAAAACATCTTTCTCCACAGTTAAAACATGAATCAGTCACATATTAATGTTATTAACAGCTCACCTCTTTACAGCAGGAGCTGGTTGTCCTTTAAAATTAATCAAACGATCTTTTGACCAGTCACTCTTGAAGGACACACAACTGGGTCCAGGTCCAGGTCCAGGTCCAGTGGTTTTAGAGGGAGGGCCTCCCTCCTCTCTGTCCTCACACTGATTCATGCTGCTCATCTCACACACACTTTCATCTGGAGAGGAAACACAAATCATTCATCTGCACATCAACTGAAATCAGCCTTTGGGTCAGAAACACTCTTGAAGGACAAAATGTCTGAAAGTCGACTTCCTCTTCTAACATTTAAACTCAGAGCACATTATTCCACAACTCACTGACTCTATTAATACATATTTCACTAAATGGCTGCTACAGGACATCAAACCAAAACTAAATCATGTCATTTAATCATTTGTATTCTGTTTTTTACTGTTCTCTACTAATAAAGTCGCTCACAGCAGTGACGTGACATCTGGAGACAAATGTGAAAATGTCTTCTGACAGAAAAGAGACAGTGGACTGATCCAGGACCTGTCTTCACAGATCTGCAGGAAGAAAAATGATGTCATCAGTCTGAGTTTAATTTTAAAATAAAAGACTTTTGTCACCCAGTAAGTTAATTTTGTTTAAGTCATTTCTACATAAACATTATCGCATTTCAAACAACATAAAAACAGTCACTCTCCTTCTGTACATGACTGTGGAGACTTTCTGTGGAGTTTGGAGTGTTAAATTACTGATTAAAAACAAATACTGACAAGTTGATTTAACCAAGAGGCAGAAATTGTTCTAATAACCTGTTGTGTTCTTATAAAATATGAAAGTCTCAGGTGTGTTCAGGTGGGTTTTGTCTGTAGAGGCTATGACGTCTCTCACTGACGTCACGTCTCGTGTCAGAACATCAGCTGCTGGACTTGGATCAGTCCACTAGATGACGTCATGACGCTGTGGTGGAGTCAACACACACGTTTCTCTGATATCTTTTAATCGAAAAGAGTCAATCTGGTCATCTGTTGTTTATTTAAAACATTTATCTACAAAGTAAAAATTAGAATCTCTTCCTCTGAGAAGTAATCAGGGGCAGAAATACTCCAGTAACGAAACGGGCACTTTAAGTACTGACACTGAGAGCCGACGTGTTCCTGCTGACTGTTGCTCAGTGATGAAGTTATATTTGTATTAATTAAATAGACCTTCAGACTCCTGGATGTCCTCTTACTGCCTCCTCATCAGTCCTGGACTGTAAATACAACCACAGATTATTCACAGACACAAACAGCTGCTCTGCAGCCGCGTTTATGCTACGCTGTGACAACCACTCTGTGTTCAAACACTGACCAACTAACTCCACTTATACTCTCATTACACCGGCTACACTCTCACAGCGATCCAATAACGACGCTGCATTCTGACTATTCAAGTTGCAACTTGAATAGTCAGAATGAACAAGCAAAGTTTCACAAAGTTTCATGTTGTGTCGAGCCTTATTATTGTTCTAAAAATAGCGATTTTGATGCCATCGTATCTCTGCCCCGAGCACTCCCGTTCAAAATTAACATGTCCGAAATCGCAAATACGGTAAATAAAGTGCCTCTTTCGTCGTAATTATGCATTTACCGGAAGGTTTGACTCATATTCAATCGCAAATAAAGCCTCGGTTGCTTTTTGGCGTGAGTTTCACTTTAAGAAGAATGCACTAAAAAAAAACATGTTTAATAAATCTGACATGTTAAAAAAAGTTGCACATGTTAAAAAAATTTAATACATCTTACAAAGGTCAAAGGTGTGAAGAAAAATGTATATGAAAAACAAAAACAACTCATGAATATATTAAAAGTCTGATTAAATGTTAAGAAATAATCTTACAAAAATCTTTAAAAAAAATTATAAACGTGCAAAAAATCTGAGAAAATATTAAAAAACTCATAAATGTAAAAAGATGTAAATAAATCTAACATTTTAAAAAATGTTTGCGAAAAGTGACATATGTTCAAAAAAGTGTAATAAATCTTAGAAATATGTTAAAGTTGTGAAGAAATTTTTTTTAAAACAATAAATATGCTAAAGGTCTGATTAAATGTTAAAATCTGATGAACATGTTAAAATACATATTTTAAACGCAGCACAAAGTTGATGTGAAACACGACGAGGAGCTACAAAGGAGAAAATGCAGTAAACATGAGAGTGATGCTGAGCAGTTGCCATGGTTACAGATAATTTAGTTGTAATGGTTACAGATACATGTGATGTTCTGCTGTCTTTGTTTCAGCAGTCAGAACTTCACGTGTCTCACATGTAAGTCATCCAGTAAAATAAGCAACATGAAGAAGGATCAATACCTTCATCAACACTTTATAGACTGTCTACCACATTTTGGAGGCAAATATTCTACTTTTTACTCAACTACATCTGTGTGATAACTTTAGTTACATTACAGATTAAATGCTGCATCAGAGCAGACAGACAGAGGAAGAAGAGAAGAGGAGGCTACGTTCAACAACACGCCTCAAACCAGCAGCTGGCAGCAGACGGAGACTGAAAACTTTCCACTACATTTAGCAACAAATCACGTAAAAAACATATGTGAATTTTTTGTGTTACTTTTGACCAGATGTACAGCAATATTTGTAAACCTAAATTTAAACGTTAAATCTAAATCTAAATGTTAAATATCAAATGTTAAATCAAAATATTAAATATAAATGTTGTGGGTGAAAGTTTATTTAGCTAATATGTAAATTTACTCTGCCTGTATCCTATTTAGAGACAAAACAAACCTACAGTGACTGTGACAATAAAACAGCAGCTCAGTTTCTATACAGGTGAATATGTGACATGACCTCATGAAGCCACAAGTATTTTGATGTTGCTGTTTAAATCCATCACACCAGAATCTAAATGATGCTGTCACATATTTATATGACAGCTGTGTGTAAAGTTTGGATGGAAAGAATCAGTTTTCATGAGAAAGAATTTTTGTGGAGTTTAAACAAAATGGTGTCCTGCTTTCAGTTTGTGCTTGAGTGAAGGAAGTGTTTAAACAAAGAGGAGAGGCTGGAATAGTTTTAAGTTCTCTGCCCTCCACATCTGATGACAAGATAACAAACAGGTCGACTTGGTTTGTTGGCACAACTTCACTTTTAACAGTGACGGTCGACTCAAAGACTCAAAAACAACACTGTTGTTTCTTCAGTTGTTTCTTGGATATTCGTGAAAAAAGAAAATAAAAGTAAAAACTGGTTTTAAACTGATGGACCTTGTAAAATCCTACAGCTGCACTGCAAAAACTCTGAGTTTGTAGTTTTTAACTAGATATCTAACTAAATTAATGTTCTTTTAACATTTGAAGGTATTTAATTTGTACATTTGTACAGAAACTTGAGTTCAGACGGTGGACGGTTGGATTTTTCTGTTTATAATGAAAATAGGAGTCCAAATATTTCCTTTCTCAACATTAAGTGAGTTTATGTTGTTGACTTATTAGACTCAGTAGTGAACTGGCTGCTTTTACATCTCCAGCTGAAGCTACAGGCTGTCAGACTGTCACCTCTGAGCTACAGAGTGCTGTTAGGAGACAGGACGGACACACAGAGACTCTTTGACAGGACGTCAACACTGTTGTTCTTCACTCTGCTCACAATGTTAGCTGGCTAGCTGAATGTTAGCTGGTTAGCTGAATGTTAGCTGGTTAGCTGAATGTTATTGTCAAGTTAAATCATATCTTACCTTTAAAGGACTGAAATGAGCAGGTGAGAGCAAACACAGTCCGTCCTCAGCTGCTGACAGTCTCTCAGGTGAGCTTCATCACAGGAGGAGGAGCCCAGGGGAGCTCTCACACTCTGTGTACACGCCCTGATGCCTGCTGGGTCCTAGTGCCCTGTGCTTCCCTCCCCTCCACATCAATAACAGTCCTGACTGTTGTGAAACACATCAGACCTCAGATCAGACTGAACTCACCTTCTTCTCACAGTGTCATCATTCAAAGCACCAGGACAAACCACAGCTTCTCTCTGCCTGCTCACACAGGCAGCCATCTTGGCTCAAAGACCAGGCAGTTTCCCAGCTTAGGTTTGTGTGTGAAAGCAGTTCAGGCTCTTAAAGCAACTTCATGTTGTCATATATATAATATTTATCATTTATTGTTCATTTGTGCTGAAACTGAAGTGAAACAGTGAAGATAAAGCAGCAGTCTGATGAAAAACAGCAGGTGGAGGAAACTGGCCGTCCTTTCCTTTGCAGTGATAGCAGCTCGGTGCTAACTTGTTCTTTGGATTGTGTAGTTAGCTGGTCAGCTTTGCGTCGCAGCTCTGCCGCTGACTGATCTGGAATACTAGCAGGATCTCGCATCGCTGCTGTGAGGAGAAGTTCTCTGAGTTTTGACGACCTGGTCAGTCACAGTTTTGAAATCCACAAATCCCCCCTCAGGTCTCAGGATGTTGCTTCACATGTGATCCTGAGAGCACAAATCTACTTGTATAATCCAGAGTTTTAAGGAGTTCATCTGTCAGTTCATTAATGTTGGTAACATCTGGGCAGTTCAGTAACCAGCTGGGCATCGGCTTAGTCTCTATCTTGGCTCAGCAAGAATCATGAACAGAACATCAAGATCAGAAGTTACACAAAGAAAAGGAAAACCCAGATAAACACTATAGTTATGACATTGATCTGGTCTCCCTTTCAGAGGGACGGGCACTGATGAAGGTGTCATGCATCAGAGACTGGGAACAGTGGCTAGAATATCTTCTGGGGAAAAACTACCTGTGACCTCACTGTGTGTTTCAGAAAGATGGAAGTCATGTAACTTATCTCTGTGTCTCGATGGAGGTTGAGGAGCTGACTTCATTCCCGAGGACTAAGGAGGTCAGTCAGGAAGTGTTCACATGGTCTGAGTGGAGAGGGAGTTCACCTTCCATCAAGGGAGGAGTGTGAACCAGAGGAACCAGAATCACATCGGCTCAACGACTGTGGTGGGGAAAGACGTTCTGACCCAAAGCCTTAACAACTCCTTTATGTGTGTGTTAGAGTCCATTTTGAAATCCACAATGAACGACTTCATCTGCTGGTCCCAACACTGCTCTGAATCTTTTACTCTGCTCTTCATTTCTGTGATGTGATGTTGTCGTCTTATCGTCCTTTATTGATCACATTCTTTTATTCATCTCTTTATTTGCATCACCTTTTTCTGTTCAGTGTTTATTCTGTCATGTTCTTGATTCTGCTTGATTGTCAGAGCACTTTGTAAACTCTGTGTTTGAAGCTGCTGTATAAATAAAGTTTATTGTAGTAAAAATCATATATTTGTGTGAAGCCTCAGCTTTAAGTATTTCTTTTAAGTATTCTGGAGAACTTCAGCACCTTTTCAGGTTCTAAATGAAATTTGGGGAAAAGTGAGTGTTTTCCCTTTAATACTGCAGCACGTCATCTTCAACAGTCAGATTCACCTTTTCAATTTAGTCCATCAGGGTTTAAATACTGAGGTATTAACGTGACTCGTTCTTTATCGAGCCTTGCATCTGCTAATTTCACTCCCCTGATCTCAAAGATTACATCTGATATTCAAAGATGGGTAACCTCCCCCTTTCATTAACTGGCAAGATCAATGTTGTTAACATGAATATTTTACCAACATTTCTATTTATATTCTAGTCAGTTCCTCTTTTTCTGCCAACATATTTCTTTGACTCACTGGATGAGATCATTTGTTCTGTTATTTGTTGTGGGAAATCACAGAGGGTTCGTTAAACTTTCCTGCAGAGATGCAGACTTAGTGGAGGACTTGCATTACCTCATTTTCTAACTTACTATTGGGCTGCTCACATCCATAAACTTTGCTACTGGTTCAAATCTCCTGAATCCTCTTGGTGTAAATTGGAACTATCATCCTGTAGGGGATCTTCTATACCTGCTCTACTTTATTCCTCTTTACCTACAAAACCCTCTATAAACTGAGAATCAAGTGGTTCTTAACACACTCAAGATCTGGAATCAATTTAGACGGCAGTTTAAATTTGTAGCTGCATCTTCCTTGGGTCCTTTAAATAACAACCATTTATTTCCTCCATCACTTTCTGACTCGAAGTTTTCAGTGTAGTATGACACAATTCAAGCATTTGTATGTAGATGGAGTCTTTGATAGTTTTGCTAATTTGTCATCTCACTACAGCCTCCCTGTTACTCATCTGTTTCGCTATTTTCAGACTCGCAATTTTCTTACTAAGTGTTTCAGTAATTTCCCCTCTTTACCTCCAGAACAGCGATGGGAAACCACGCTATCATTTGCTCCTCATCACACAGGAATCATCTCAAAGCCTCACTTGCACTTAACTCTACACAAAAGGACATTATAGCTTTCACATCCTTACTAGAAAGACGTTCCTTATTGTTGCATTGGAAGTCTGTTAAATATCCTTCTATCTCCCGGTGGCTCAAAGACAATATGTTTTTTTTTTAAATTGAGAAAATTAAATACATGTTGAGAGATGGTACAATCAAATTTTTCCACAAATAGCAACCCTTTATTTCCTGTTTCATTAATTTAAAGGTACTACCTGATTGAATGTGTGTCTGTTACTGTTGTACCTTTTGTATTGCATAAATAACCAGTAATATGTGTGTTGGTCATGATGAGCTGAGTAGTGGAGCTGTTAAGCTCAATAATCTTGCTTTTTGTGAAAGAAGCATGAAACTTTCAGGGTTTGTTCTTGATGACCTAAGCTTTAATTGAAGATGTTAAGGCATTCTCAGATTGACCCGTGAGGTCCACTAGAGGTCACTGACCTCTGTAATATGACATTTTCATGCACAAAATTGTAATTGTGAGTATCTTAGGATCTAAATGTGACAGAGATGTAAAGCAAATATGTATTTCCAAGCTTCTGGGCATGAGGAACCCATTTATGACATTGACAGCACTCTAAGAAGTCATTATTAAGTACACTGAAGGTTACTAGGAATGTGAGTGGCTTAAGGCAAGACACGATAGGTGAGTCGGGTAAAAAAAATTAAATACCAGATATCACCATGAAACTTTCTCAGTTGATTACTCATGTTAAGCTAAGAAAAAAATGTATTGCAAGTTTTTTGTATTTTAATGTTTAAATACGCAAATGAGGCCTTATGTCATTAAAAATGCGCTTTCAACTGCAGTTATTTACTGCAGCAAAGGATTGTGGGCATTTCCGTCACTGTTTATTCCTAACAAACAGATGTGGGCCTGAATAAGTTTGTCCCTTTTTTATTCTTGTGGACATAAGTTTTAAAATCAGCTGAACTTCCCAGGGATTGAACCCACAACCTCCAGACTTCACAGCATCACTTCACCATCCTGAGCTGATGAATCAGTCTGAAATGAATCAATTTCTTTGAGCATTTCACTTCTTTTGACCACAAAATAATTGTGTGAAAACCTCGAGGATTTGGACTCACAACTTTAACAGTGGAAGCGACGTCATCAGGTACTCCTTCCTTTCTTACTGGTTCTGACTCCAGGCTTGAACCCACGACCTCAGAACTTAAGAAGAACTTCTTGTACAGACTCAACTGTTCAGCAATGACAACGTTTCTGTGACAGGAGGAGACTCTGCATACTAAACACCACACAGACGCACTGTGGAACCAGAACTGGACACGAAGAACCCAAATCCAGGATAAAGAGGTTCAGTGAATGTGGTGTTGAAGGTGTGGAGGTGGATCAGTGAGTCAGAGGAGACTCTGTAGAAGGACAGAGTGCCAGCAGGACAGTCCACATACACTGCTACTCTACCAGAGGAGGAGGAGGAGGAGGAGGAGGAGGAGGAGATGTCTGTTTGTCTGTTATTGTGACAGACGGAGTAACGACCACCATCAGAGCACCACAGACTCCAGGACTGATCATTGTATCCAAACCAACAGTTTTTACTGTCTCCTCTCCTTCTGATTCTTCTGTAACTCACTGAAATAGTAACATCTCCTCTCCACTCGACCTCCCAGTAACAGCGACCAGTCAGACCAGTTCTACACAGCAGCTGACGACACCAGGACTCAAATCTCTCTGGATGATCAGGATATGACTGATCCTCCTCCACACGTGTCATCTTCCTGTTGTTGTCAGACAGTTTGATGTTTGTGTCGACTGTGTTTGTGTCGACTGTGAGCTCACAGGAATCTGATGGAGAGAAAAAGACACAACACAGCTGCAGTTATTAATGTGTCATCAGTGTGATGATGACATCACAGATGTGAATGAGTGATGTCACAGCGTTTTCATGAATGAAAGTAAAAAGACACTCACACTTCCTCAGACCTGGTGTCAACCATCGGACTCCAGCAGGCTCCACCCTGAAAGGAGGAGGGGGGTCAGAGCAGCACATCCTCTTTCAGCATGCAAACATGGACATGACATGACTCTCATACACAGAAACACAATCTGTCCATCAGGCTGCTTCTCCCTGTTCTCCCTGAACCTCTTCACCTCTGCCACTCTCCTCACACACTGAGAGTGAGCCACAGGATGTTCGTGTGTGTGAAAGAGGACGACAACATCTGAGAACACACACAAACCTCCTGTTGGATTTATCACTTCATCTTTATTTTATTGGATGTTGTTGCTGTTTCCTGTGGGCGACCTTACGCTTGCTGTTTGATCCAATGTCAACTTATGCTCATGTTTCTATATTACAGGACTTTTGGATTTGGACGTCAGAACTTTTGAGGTCCGATTCCTGTTTGAAGCTTGGAGGGCTTTTCTGAATCTCACCTGCACAGTCTGCTTTTTGTTCTTGCTGTGTTTCTGCTGCTTTGTTTTACTGTGTAAAGAAACAAATACAATTTATACCCAATAAATCAATCAGAAAACATTGGACGTTGGTTCCCGACCTCTGCCACAAAACCAAGGGACAGAGACTCCCAGACTGTTTCCCTCCAGAACCTCACAAGTGTCACTGAACCTGTTTGTGATAGAAACAGCTTCATGGTTTCATGTGTTGACGTGTTCATGTTACTATAGTTTGGTGCTGGATTGATATCTGATGTATATTACAGCAGTAATAGTTAGTGGTGTCAACAATAATCGATTCGGCGATGCATTGCAATGCGGGGCATGCACGATTCAGCATCGATGCGGCAACGTGCCATAATCGATTATGTCACTGTTTATTTTCTGGCCTTGAGTGGACAATAATGTTGTAAAGTTTCAATTACTTCCGGGGGCATTTCCGGAGCAACGTTGCAGTGACATGTGCAACCTGTAGCTACATGCTAAGCGGCAGCACTTGCTAGCATAACAACAACAGTATCAGGGCCTTCCCAGTGCGAACAGATAATCCGGAGGCGTAGAGCGGGGGCGTGTCGGTCTGACAGTCTGATAACTACACAGATCCTTCACTCAACTAAATACAGAGAAATGTCCCACAAAGCAACGTTACAGGACCAAACAAGAGTAACGTAGTAACTGTAACTGTTTTTGGCAACTTATATGAGGAAAACAAATAGCGCAGCTGTACATGGAGCAGCGTCAGTCCTCCCGCCTGTCCTCCCGACTCTTCCTCACATTTCTGCTCCAAAAACAGCGTCTGTCACTGGCAAACAACTTTAACTCACGGAGCGTTTGTGACGAAAATAAATCACTGCGACGGTCAGCCCTCCCGACCGAGACTTCAGGGAACTTTCCCCCAGAAAACAGCCTCCGCCACCGCGAGTGACAGAGTCAGACAGCGTCCTGTTTACTGATGGTGATTATGTATAATTATGTATTTTAGCGCGAAAAACTTAACAAACTTAAGTCACTTTCCAGGATGTTTGGTGGGTCAGGATCTCAATCACTACACATGATAACAGCATCCATATGATTATAAACTGTCCGCGGGTTTGGATTAACAGGGGAGCACCTGGGGAAACAGGAGAGTGATAATTTACACATAGCAGCCAATAAAATCTGTTGTTCAATATCTGACTGCTTGTATTGCCTCATGACTGATGAAAAATTTGCCTTGTTGTGTGCAGTAGAATTTTGATGCATCGCAGTGCATCGTAGAATCGAATTGAATCAAATCGTTACCTGGTGAATCGTAATCGAATCGAATCGTGAGGGCAGTGCCAATGCACACCCCTAGTAATAGTTATTGTGAGGAGAACTTCAGGTCATGTTTGATGCCATTAGAAGCAGAAAAACTGACAGAAAATGTCTCTTAGTTTGAAATCTGCTGTGGTGAACATGATGTGTCCAGATGTGACCATAGGAACATCTGACTATGAAGCCAGGAATCTGTCTTTCTTTCTGTCTGTCTGTGGTTCACATGTCTCCAGAACCGTTCATCCAATCTACTTTATACTTGGCAGGTTTGTTGCTGAGGACTCAAAGAAGTGCAGTGTTTAATTTGAATTAAATATCATAACATTTCAGGGCCGCGACACCAAAAGTTTGGACAGGATGAACTTTTGGAACTCATCCACTTCATCCATTAGTAAACCTGTAGTTCCTGCAAACACAAGATTAGGGCCCGGCTACATTACAGGTTTCAATTTAACAACCAACGTTTAAGTCAGAAACACCTTCTGTCTGTGCTCTGAGGTCTGTGATGGATCAGTGTCGCCCCCTGGTGGGTAATTAGCTGAAGTTCGGTCAGAGACACTGGAGAACATAAGAGGAGTTTTTAGAATATTTCATGTCATAAAAAGAGATTGTCTGAAGTAAAGTCTTTATTTCTTCACAATAGAAACTTGAGCACATCTGTTCTGTTGAATATATATTACATGTCATTTTTATTCTCAGTGCAAGGCTCAGGCTGCATTCACAATGTACATTTATGTTTTTATTTCATTTTTTAAAATTCAAATCCAAATTCAAAAATGTCTTTATTGGCACGATGTAACACAAACATGTCGCCAAAGCAAGAAAAGAAGAAGAACGTTGTAGTGTAAAGACTAGTACAGTAGATGAAAACACAACATAGATATAACTGTAACCAAAGTTGACAATAACAGCACAACACTAAATAATAAGTGTCATCACATATAACATGAACAACTGTCAGCTGACTGTCACTTACTGTCCCTCAGTTTGTGGCTGCAGAACATAGACTGCTGCTGGATCACAGCTCTTTGGGTTCTCCACTAGTAGGACTGTTCATGTGTCTTCATCTACTGGCTCAACAAACCCTTTGTAATCATGTTCAACATATCATCTAATCTATTACATGTTTAACACGTGTTTCTCTAATATGTTTATACTTTTCACATGTTGTGAGGAAGTGCTGCTCTGTTGTGTTTTATTGTACAGGCCTGATCTGTATTTGCCCTTCAGTATCAGCAGATATGAACTAAAACAACAAGGCGTGTCCTGACTTCACTGAGCTTCATGTCAATTGTGCTACTATGCAAAGTGATATATTATATAATACTGTGTCTCTCACTTGACAAAGAAATAAGTCAACATGGTGACTACGTTGTGAGGAAGGACGCCCCATGACACCACAGCCAGCAGCTGTTCTGACTGATGGTATCCTCAGCATGCTGCTAACACACATGAGCCCACAATCAATGGTGGAGGATGAAGGAGTGCTATGTGCACTTCAGAAAACAAACAAGATCACTACTGTTTTTCGAATGACCACTATTTCCCCCCAAATGATGGCATTTTTCACTGCCTCAACATACGCCAAAACTCACCAAGCTTGGAATATACGTCACACCTGCCGAAGAATTTCATAATGTATTGTCGTCCCACTAGGTGGTACAAAAATGCGTTTTGGATTATAACTCATATACTGTGTCGCACATTCAAAAACATTATAGCCACGCGTTCACTGAATTGTGCTGAATCTTGCCATTTCCTCCCACTGTTTTTTTCCGCAAATTCGCGGCTCCACCTTAAAGACTCACACAGAAAGCCGATGCTGCAGCTCCTACAAAGGCATGATGGTACATGTCATGATCATGTCTGTGTGTTTTCAAGGTGTTTCCCCGATGTCCTCCTGTCAATTGAAACCCACGGATAGTTTATTATCATATGGATGCTGTCATAATGTGTAGTGATTGAGATCCTAACCCCCCAAACATCCTGGAAAGTGATAATGTTATGTTTTTCCCACTAAATTACATAATTAAATAATTACCAACAGTAAAGTGGATGTTGTCTGACTCTCTCACTTGCGGGGACCTAGGCTGTTTTCTGGGGGAAAGTTCACTGAAGTCTCAGTTGGGAGGGCTGACCATCGTTGATATTTATTTTGCAACACAAACACTGGGGACTAAAAGTGTTTTGCCGGTGACAGATGCTGTTTTTTCGGGCAGAAATGTGATTTCGAGTCGGGAGGACAGACGCTTCTCCACGTATAACTGCAGTATTATTTTCCTCATAAAAGCTGCCAAAGGCAGTTATAGTTACCACTTTACATTTGTTTGGTCCTGTAATCTTGCTTTGTGGGACATGTTTCTTTATTTAGTTGAGTGAAGGGCCTGTGTTGTTATCAGACTGTCAGACCGACATGCCCTCAATACGCACAGTTGGCTTATTCATTCACACTGGTTCAGTTCGCCAGTAATGCGACCTTGATACTACCTCCAGAGGCGGATCAGCGCTGGAGCGAAATCTCACCCCTCACCTTCTCTGAGAAATTCAAACAGAAGTGGAGGCGGAGAATTGGCAGTGTGCAGTGTGAATGGGGCTACTGACTTTCTGTGGCTGCAGCAGGACTCTACATACCTGAGAGTGTCCAGTCTCCAGTCTGGATCCTCCAGTCGAGCAGACAGCCGCTTCACTCCTGAGTCTCCTGGATGATTGTAGCTCAGGTCCAGCTCTCTCAGATGGGAGGGGTTGGAGTCCAGAGCTGAGACCAGAGAAGTACAGCCTTCCTCTGTGATCAGACAGCCAGACAGCCTGCAGACACGCAAAACAACACACATCGCAGATCAGCTGACAGTCCTGATAATTCAGTGCACATCTGTGTTTAAGGGATTTAACGTTTATTATATTCATCATCTTAGTTTTCAATAATCAGCACTAAACACTGAGTATAATTGAAGCTGATGGAAATGCCATTAGTTTTGCAAATATTTGGTCATGAACCAACATATTGTACAAATTAAAATGATGACCTGATCATGGCATCAGATGAAAAGTTAGAGGATCATCAAAGTAGTTACAGTTCATCCTGAGGGGATTGTATTGTTACTTTGATGAGTGAAGGATCTGTTTAGTTGTCGGTCTGTGAACACTATCCGAACATCACACTCCTGTCCACAAAGATGTTGTCTCACCTCTGTTGTGGCTCTGTTACTACCTCAGGAGGAGGATCAGAGGTGGAATGAAACTGTTCCCTCATTCCACCTTTGTAACTTTCACACCTACAGTGAGGTGGAATATCGACGCAAGATTCCTGCCTTGAAGAGGCAGTGTGAATGATCTCTCTGTCTCAACTCAACTCAACTCAACGAGTTGCCACTGTGTCAAAGGCTTGCTCATGGGGGAAATGATGGGTCTCTTAAATAAATTGAATTATATTAAAGGTACAATCAAGACGTGCTCCAATTGGAAAGTTAAATGAAATAATGAAAGAAAATATTGAGTCCTGACCTGAGAGTTTCAAGGACACAGTGTGGACTCTTCAGTTCAGCAGAAAGTAGCTTCACTCCTGAATCCTGCAGGTTGTTGTTACTCAGGTCCAGCTCTCTCAGACTAGAGGACTGGGAGCTGAGAACTGAGGACAGAGCTTCACAGCTTTTCTCTGAGAGGTTACAGCCACTCAGCCTGGATAAAGAATAATGAACAGAACAAGAAAATTATTTCTATTTGGGTGAATAACAGCGCATTTACTGGATTCTGAAGAAACTTCTCCACACTTACAGAACTTTGTTGGAGGCTTTGACCACTGGCAGCAGCCTCAGAAGAGCCTCCTCTGAAGCAGAGTATTTCTTCAAGTCAAACATGTCCAGATCTTTTTCTGATGACAGTAAGATGAAGACCAGAGCTGACCACTGAGCAGGAGACAGTTTATCTGTGGAGAGACGTCCTGATCTCAGGTACTGTTGGATCTCCTCCACTAGAGAACGATCGTTCAGTTCATTCAGACAGTTTAACAGATTGATGCTTCTCTCTGGAGACAGATTCTCACTGATCTTCTTTTTCATGTACTCAACTGTTTCCTGATTGGTCTGTGAGCAACTTCCTATCTGTGTCAGCAGACCTAGTAGGAGAGTCTGATTGGTCTGCAGTGAAAGACCGAGGAGGAAGCGGAGGAACAAGTCCAGATGTCCATTCGGACTCTGTAAGCCCTCGTCTACAAAACGCTGGAGGTACTGTGTCAATGCAACTTCGTTTTTTCTTGCGTCAGACTCCTGGGAGTTGATGAGATGTGTTGGTTTGACTCTGAATAGTTTAGACCACCAGGATGTTGACTGCTTTTTTTCTGCCAGCAGATTGACTCTCGAGTTGATGAACGTCAGATGGACATGAAGAGCAGCCAGAAACTCCTGAACACTCAGATGGACGAAGCAGAACACCTTGTCCTGGTACAGTCCTCTCTCCTCTTTAAAGATCTGTGTGAACACTCCTGAGTACACTGAGGCTGCTCTGATATTGATGTCACACTCCATCAGGTCTGATTCATAGAAGATCAGGTTTCCTTTCTGCAGCTGATCAAAAGCCAGTTTTCCCAGAGACTCAATCATCTTCCTGCTCTCTGGAGTCCAGTGAGGATCTGTCTCAGCTCCTACATCATACTTGACCTTCTTCACTTTGGACTGAACCACCAGGAAGAGGATGTACATCTCAGTCAGGGTCTTGGGCAGCTCTCCTCCCTCTCTGGTCTTCAACACATCATCCAGAACTGTAGCAGTGATCCAGCAGAAGACTGGGATGTGGCACATGATGTGGAGGCTTCTTG